>CBVK0102968050.1:0-22313 GCA_900067695.1 Picea abies
TATATATATATATATATATATAATACTTTATTATAATGAAAAGTAATTGTTAAGATACATATCTGAAACAGTTATGTTGGGAAAACAAATGGAACAACCACGTTCCACCCAAACATAGATCCATAACAACCAAAATTACTTGTCCTGATCACCCCCTAGCTTGACCATGACTCCATAAGGGAAAACCAAGCATCACCCCTTAGCCATTGTCTCCCTAAACAGTTCAAAAACTCAGTTTCCTAACACCATATGTGCTCATAACATCAAACATTCATTTTCCCCAACATACTAAGCAGCGTCCTGCCTCCCACATATGTTGTATATATTTCATTTTTCATTGCCTAGGACTTTTCATTCCTTTAACTCTTTGGGAAATTCACAGCTTTTCAAATCCCTGATTTTTAGGGGTTGCTAGTGACAGAACTCAACTTTTGACACTTGTAAAAATTATCTCTGAGTTAACTCTAACTTGTTCCCCACTCATGGAGTCATATTCAGCTATTTTTAACCTAGATGTTCCATATGTTCTCGAGCATTAAATTTATTAAAATATTTTTCTCATACATGTGTCCAGCAAAAGAGGATAATTGGCAAGTCAAACTTTTGTCCAACAGTCATAAAAATAATAATTCCATACTTCCACAATCTAAAATTCGAATTTCCATAAATGGAAATTTATTTTTAGAACAACTACTTTGAAGTAATTTATTTTTGAATAATTCGAGGATATCACATCCTCTCCCCCTTAAGTATAACATTGTCCTCGGTGTTCAAATTTCTTGGAACAAAATCGAATAAGATTTCAGCATTTCTTCTTTCAATTCCAAAGTATCTTCCTTAGGACTAAAGTGCTTCCATTGCACCTTTACCTGGGTGATGTCTCTGTTCTAAAGTATTGTTTCTTTCATGGCCAGAATGCATAGAGGTTCTGCTTGGAACTTGCCTTCTGGTTCCACCTGCACCATGTTCCAATTAATGATATGAGTAGGATCATGAATATATCTGTTTAATAATGAAACATGAAAAACATTATGAACTTTTAAATTTGCAGGGAGTGCTAGTTGATACGCAACTGGTCTGATTTGAGTTAAGATCTCGAAAAGGCCACAAAATCCTGGTGCCAACTTGGAACAACTTCCTAGTTTTAGGGAGATTCTCCTTGCTTTGACTTTGAGATATACATGCTCTCCAATTTTAAATTCTTGATGTCTCCTTTTTAGATCTGCATAGCTTTTATGTCGATCGTGTGCCTCTTTGAAGTTCTATTTTACCCCTTTGACCATATTTTCCATTTCTTTGAGC
Organism: Picea abies; assembly: GCA_900067695.1. Lineage (NCBI taxonomy): Eukaryota > Viridiplantae > Streptophyta > Pinopsida > Pinales > Pinaceae > Picea > Picea abies. Next base: position 1,303 of record CBVK0102968050.1, read on the forward strand.
ATTTTTGGTCCAACCATAATCCATTCAACCGGATTATCCCAATTGATCAGGTTTGTACATTTCCTTCCGTATAAAACTTTGAAGAGAATCATCTTAGTTGATGTTTGATACCCATTATTGTATGTGAATTCCACTAAATGTATATATTCTTCCCACTTACTTGGTTTTTTTCTTACATACATTTGTAACATATCTTTGATAATTTGATTTGTATGTTCTGTTTGCCCATTCGTTTGTGGATGACAACTTGTGCTGAAATTTAAGTTAGTACCCAAACCTACAAACAATTCTTTCCAAAAATTGGATGTAAATTTAGCATTTCTATCTGAAATCACCACCTTAGTAATCCCATGCAACCTAAATATTTCTTTCATAAAAATTTCAGTGGTATTAATCGCTTTGTAAGTAGATTTCACAGGTATAAAATGTGCAGACTTACTTAGATTATCAATCACTACCATAATTGAGTTGTTTTGTCTTTGAGTCTTAGGCAAATATATAATGAATTCCATTGAAATAATTTCTCATTTTCATTCTGGTATAGGCATAGGTTGTAAAAGACATGCCATATGTTGATTCTTAGCCTTTACCTATTGACAATATAAACATTTAGACAAGTATTCAGTTGTTTCATATTTCCTCTTAGGCCAATAAAATTGTTTTCTTAAAGTTGTTATCATTTTTGGGTATCCTAGATGACCAGAATATGGCTTTTTGTGTAGATCATCAAGAATCATCATCTTCAATTCCGTAGAGTTAGGTAAATATAACCTATCTTTGAACCTTAACAACCCACTTTTATTTATAATGAGATCTGTATTGTGCAGATTTCCATCATTTCTTTGCAATTGGTATGATGTATTTTTCATCATTTCTTCTTGCATATTTAATCCTATTCTCAATATCATTTTCTTCTTTGCTAATAATTACTTCATATATCTCATTAGTTCTTCGACTTAGTGCATCTGCAACTTTATTTTATTTTCCCTTGATATGTCGTACTTCAAAATCAAACTCACTTAAAAAGGCCAACCACCTCAATTGTCATGCATTGAGATCTTGTTGAATGAACAAGTGTTTTACACCACTATTATCTGTTAGTAATAGAAATTTTCTTCCCATTAAATAATGCCGCCACATTTTCAAAGAACGAGTTACAGCCTCTAATTCTAGATCGTGAGTTCCGTATTTTTTTCATGTTCCTTTAATTTGTGTGATTCATAACAAATGGTGTGTCCATGTTGTGATAGTACTCCTCTTAATCCTTCTTTAATTGCATCCACACAAACTGTAAAATCTTTATTTGGGCCTTCCATCTTAAGGATTGGCGTTGTAGTTAACAATCCTTTTAGTTTATCAAAATTGTCTTGGCATTTTTTATACCAATTAAATTTCTTTCCCTTTTTTCTGTACTAATGTAATAGGATAGGATATTTTGGAATATTCTTCGATAAACCTCTGGTAATAGCCGGTAATCCCTATCTATGATCGTATGTCTTCTACATCCTTAGGAATAGGCCATTCCATAATGGCTCTAATCTTTTCAGGGTCTACTGCAATAACATCTTCTGATATTACATGCCCTAAATATTGTATCTTTCTTTGGTAAATTTTTCATTTATCAAACTTAGCATACAACTTGTGTTCTCTTAGAGTCTGTAATACTATTTCCAAATGATGTTCATGTTCTTCTTCAATTTTTGAATAGATTAGTATATCATCGATAAATATCAGTACGAAGTTATCCAAATATTGCTTGAATATACTTTTCATAAAGCACATACAAGTTGGTGGTGCATTAGTAAATCCAAACGGAATCACTACAAATTCATAATGTCCATAACATGTTCTAAATGTTGTTTTTCTTATGTATTCGTCCTTTATCCTGACTTGTTGATAACCAAATCTCAAGTCTAGCTTAGAGAATATGTTTGCTCCTCCAACCTGGTCAAAGAGATCATTGATTCTACGTAAAGGGTATTTATTTTTAATCGTCATTTTATTCAATTGACAATAATCAATACACAATCTTAGTGTTCCATCTTTCTTTTTAACAAACAAAACTGGTGCTGCCCATGGTGAAATGCTTGGTGTGATGTATTCTTTATCTAACAGTTCTTGTAACTGAATTTTCATTTTTGTTAGTTTGGGAACACTCATTCTATAAGGTGCCTTTTATACTAGGGAAGATCCAGGTAGTAGATCGATGGAGAAATATATTTCTCTCCTTGGAGGTACTTCCGGTATCTCTTCTACGAAAACATCCTTAAACCCCTAAAGGACTGCAAAGTCTTCCAAACTTGGTTTCTTTTCTTTTTCCAAAAGATTAGTTACTCGAATAGCATATACTTCATAACCCTTATTAATACATTTCTTGAATTGCATTGCTGATATTTGTCTAACAGAAACTGGTTTTCTGATTCCCTATATTGTTCTTTTTGTATTATTTTCATCCTTGTACACGACAGACTTTTCATAACAATTCAGTGTCACTTTATTCCTTTCTAACCAGTCCATTCTGATAATTATGTCATACGACCCTAAAGGTAACATGTTCATATTTAACTTTGTATTCTGACCGCTTATACTAAATTCACAATCAAAAACAAATTTTGTTACCTTTCTTTTTGTCCCCGTTGCTAGTTGTACTAACCAGGATTTAACATGTTTTTATTTATTTAACTTGTTCTATTCTACTAAGGTTGGAATAATAACTTAAACTAACTCCTTGGTCAATTAGTATAGAGACATTGTTGTTATGAATTTTACCTTCAACTTCCACAATAGTGGATTGATGATCTGCTTGCCTACCATCCAAAGTTGCATTGATCGTATGCATGCTTTTGCTAATATCTCTAATTGTTGAAGCCTCTTAAATATTGTGGACTGATTCTTTTATTGATGGGTTTAAGCGTGGAAAATTTCTCTGTGGGTGGGGTTCTCCACACTGCCAACATTTCAACGGTTCTCTGGGACTATCCACTATCTTCTTGAATCCCAGATTAACTGGTTTATTTCCCCCTTGAGTATGTTGTGTGTTAGAGGGATAGTCCTTCTTTTGGAATCCTTTAGTCATGTTACGGAAAGGGGCCGGTTGGAAACCTTTCTTTCATTGGTTCAATTTATCATGCCTCTTATATTTCCATGCCTTAGGAGTTTCATATCTTTGCTTATATTGTTCATAACACATTCTAGCCTTCCTAAATACCTCATTCAAAAATTTAGGATTATCAAATTCAATTTTGTCTTTATAAGACTGTGGTAGACAACTCAAGAATATTTGAATATTTACCTTATTTTCTTTAATATAAGGAAAAAACCTCAGCAGATCTAAAAAATTATTAATTATATCATTCATAGACATTTGTCCTAGTCGCAATTCATAAAATTCTTTTGTATTCATTTCGTAATAACTTTCTGATAGGTATTGTTTCTTGAAAATCTTTTTGAGTTCTGACCATTCCATCTGTTTTTATTTTAACCCTTTAGCTAGCTTCAGGTCTTGCCACCGGATACTAGCCTTTCCCTTTAAATTATAAATGGCCATTCTAACCTTCATATTACTCGAATAATTATAAATATGAAAGTATTTATTTATGTCTAGTAGCTAGGCTTCATCTTCTTCACCAGTCTTTGATTCTCCATCAAAGGTGGAGGGATTTATATTTTTGAATTCACCTTCTAGGTGATCCAACTGTTTCTTCTTATTTCTTGTAGATGTCTTATTTTATGTCATGTGTGTGTCCTCAAAAGAGTTGTCTTCTCTCTGTTTCATGACTAGAATTATTTGAGGACTTTTTACTGACCTCCTCTTCCATCTCATTATTTCTTGGACTCTTCTTTGTTTCTATACTATGTAACAACATTTCATTTATTTCCTGTTGATCTTCTTGAGCTTTCTTTAACCTTTCATTATCATCTTTAAACACCTACAATTCCACAATAAGATTCCTCATCGTTTCAAATACTTGGGTGGTTGAACTTCCCTCACTGTGATGTTCTAGGTCTCTAGGGAGATCTTGATTGTGGTTCCTCTAAGGTCTTTCTCCTTCTCCACTCTACGTTGACATTTGTTTTTTACAAAAGACAATTTTTTTGTTTGTAACAGTAAATATTATTTGTTATATTTTTCCTTTAGCAAAATAACTTTATGGTGTTTCACTTAGGCCTAAGTGTTGTAACCAATATATTTGATACCATATGTAATGTACCCCAAAATTTTCTACAAAAAAAAAAAAAAATTAAAAATTGAAGGGGGAGAAACTATTAGTCTTATAGTCAATGACAGTATAGATCCGACCAATGTTTTCAACCAATCATTGCTCAAATCATTATATTTATTTCAACTTAAAAACTTTTTCAATAAAAATATCCATAAGAGAGGAATACTACTCTAACCATAATGATATCTTCTCATTTCATTCTTATAATATTCTTGTAATGCATAAAGGGTTTTCCTCCATATTAGTTTAATCCTAAACTTAGAAGGAATAAAACCCTAACCAAAACTTATATCATTTTATGTTATTCTATAGTGCATAAAAGTTAATCCCATATTGAATTTTGTTTTATAAGCTAAACAAGAGACATACTAAGCCTAACCAAGTGGAACTCAGGCTTTTCCCGAGGGTCACAACTATGGAACCACATGTTAAGAAAATAAATGTGTTAGTTATTAGTCTTACCCCAAAAAATGTAACACCATAACGTAGAGACATATCTAAGTTCCACCACCCAACGATGCAAGGGAAAAGCATCTCTTTATGAACTTGGTAGTTGAAAAATCAAAATTGAGCTCAGATTTTCTAACATTGTTCTTTTAATGCATTAAAGGTGTAGCAGGCTCTTAATAAATGGCCTACCTACCATGTACCCATGGGTTCTGATGCTCCAAGGATCTAACCAATACAGTCTCTCCACTTCATTGATTTCACATGGTAGTGGGGGGGCGTACTATGTCACTCTTTCACTACGAACGATGGGCTCAAGGCACCATTATGCTAATTGCATTTGACCTCCTTACCCTATTTTCGCTAAGATTTCCTCCACATGGTTTCTTCAGCCCTGGGCATAGATAGATTCAGAAGCATGTCTATAAGAAAGTTGATGTGCTTTGAATAGCTAGGTAAGTCTTTTGTTCATTGATAATTGTTTCGAATGAAATCTGGGTAGAATGTTTCATTTTCCCCTGTGAGAATTATTTGGTCTAAATCATTTTCTTTCTGAGAAAGAGTTGAAGTTAAAAAGTAATGAGTGATATTAGTAGCTTTCAGGGACCTATATCTCTCTTCTTCACTCCATACATAACCCTTAAATCCTCTGATACCTCCCTAACTCATGAAGATCTTAACACCACCCAGAGTAGGTAGTTTTACTCCTGCATTTGGTTGTATTTTCTCCGATTATGCGCGTTTTAAGGGATTATATAAGCTACAGAGAGGATATTTTGTGTATGTGATAGTTTACTCTTGAGTCTTTTCATACAACCTCCTCTTGACTATGGTGAAGGGCCAACACCCAAATCCGCTTGATACAAATTTTCCTAGTTAGCCCATCAAAATCGTTATCTAGGTTCTCTTGTTGTTTTCTATACTTGATTATAACCCTCGGTGCTTGTTGTATTTAAAACTACGCAATAAACATAACATTTCATGTAGTTTCCCTATATCACGGGACCTGTCTGTTCTGCATGGAAATGTTTGATAAGTTTGACTCCTTTAAATACTATTGTTGTCTCTGTAATTATTTATTTGGCTTTCAATTTCCCTATAATAATGGATCTGTCTGTGTTCTATGAGGAAACACTGGTAGATATGACTCCTTTAAACAGTTATCGATATCAATGTAATTACTCTCTGTAATTCATTTTTTGTAATTACTCTTGGTAATTAGTCTCTTTGATTACTCTCTCTAATTCATTTTCTATAATTATTCTTGGTAATTAGTCTTTGTGATTACTATTTGTAATTTGTTTCTTTAATTACTCTCTATACTTCATTTTTGTAATTACTCTCTGAAATTTGTTTCTGTAATTACTCTCTATACTTTGTTTTATTCTTAAGGTAATGTGTTTCAATATAATTCCCTCTTGATAATGCATTAGTTAACTTCGTGGTAACCTATGTTATTAAAGATCTCACGACGCACGTAATGGATTGATAAATAATTGTTAATGTAAAGGATATATGTTATTTGTATCTGGTTGTATTTTTTAATTTAATTATATGGATATGAGTTTTGATGATGGGTCCCTTTTTCTTGCGAGGGAACACATCAAGATTTTATGAGCCTCCTTCTCCTCCTAGAGCACAGACCATCTTACTCGCAAAGGAAAACAACCGAAACTAATTCCAGGCCTGAGATAAGTCACACTCTTCCTCTTTTCTATTTATTTCTCTTTCCTTCCAGTAATTCAAGGAGATAGTAATATTTTGGTTTTCCCCTTTGCAGGATTAAAGATCCTATGGTTCCGATTTCGAGAGAGGAGACTTTCCTATAATAAAAAGGTACTCATGTTCCAACAAAAAACTAGCTTCTTAGTGGGATTCTCTCCCGCAAATAGAACAAGAGATTTTTGCTTGCTTATATCTGCTATAGATAATCGATGTTGATTATTTTATTCTTCGAAAGTTAACAGAAGTTATTTGGGCATGTATAACCTCGTTTGTATTAAAATTTTCACTTGGAAGATATCTACAAGGCCCGGTATACAACAATGGCACTGCATAGATGAAATTTTCCATAATGATCTATGAGATCTATTGTATCAGACAACCATTCTCGTTAATATATATATATATATATATATATATATATATATATGGAAATTTTAATTCACCTATTTTATACTCAATTATGATCGCATGAGTCTTTCTTCACTCCACTAGTTCTAGAGACAATATATAAAAAGACGTAGGAAATATATAGTTTTCTTAGTATTGTCTTCAATGCAATCTAATCATGTTATTTCACTTGTTTTTCTTTCCTAAAGTAGTTAGTTTTCATGTTGAGAGATCTCCACAAGGAGCCTATTTAGCTTTAGTAACTACACAATTATCTATGTAGATCTATTATGTAGCCTACATACAGATTTTAAAGCTAAAAGCAAGTCAAAACCAACAATATTATACTAACATATATTTAAGTAGCATGTAAATCAACCAATCTATTATGGCCATGAGGCACACCTGTATATATATATATATATAATACTTCAGAATAATGAAAAGTAATAGTTAAGATACATATCTGAAACAATTATGTTGGGAAAACAAATGGAACAACCACGTTCCACCCAATAGTAGATCAAGAACAACCACAATTACTTGTCCTGATCACCCCCTAGCCTAACCATGACTCCATAAGGGAAAACTGAGCATCACTCTTTAGCCATTGTCTCTCTGAAAAACTCAGAAACTCATTTTTCTAACATCATATGTGCTCATAACAACAAACAATCATTTTCCCCAACATACTAAGCAATGTCCTACCTCCCACATATGTTGTATATATTTCATTTTCCATTTCCTAGAACTTTTCATTCATTTCCCTCCTTGGGAAATTTGCAACTTTTCAAATCCCTGACTTTTAGGGGCTGCTAGTGATAGAACGCAACTTATGACACCTGTAAAAATCAGCTCTGAGTTAACTCAAACATGTTCCCCACTCATGGAGTCATAGTCTGCAATTTTTAACCTGATTGTTCCATCTATTCTCGAGCATTAAATTTATTAAAATGTTTGTCTCATACATGTGTCCATCAAAAGAGGACATTTGGCAAGTCAAACTTTTGTCCAACAGTCATAAAAATAATAATTACATACTTCCACAATCTAAAATTTGAATTTCCATAAATGGAAATTTATTTTTAGAACAACAACTTTGAAGTAATTTATTTTTGAATAATCTGAGGATATCATAGTGTTGAATCCTTGCATGATGGTCTAATAACATATTTCCCCAATGACCATTCTATCGGGTACATACAAAGGCAATAGGTGTTGTGGGATAATGGCTCCATAGATCCTTAAATATGTGTGTTTATATTCAAAGTACCACTTCCCAATGCAATTCAATATATTTTTTTCATGTTTGGATAGTCTGGGACACTCTAGTCCAAACATGAGAAAATAGATCCTTGGTATGAAAAAGTCACAAATTTGAGAATAAAAATTTGTGTACCTATTTTCCTAGAGCATGTTGAAATACACATGGGTAGGTGGTTCATAAATATACCAAATAAGTGACAGCCCAAGGAAAATATTTTGTGCACACATTACATCGAAGAGAAATGAGATCATGTGGAAAACAAGGGGGTCACCAATTTTGGGGGGCTTTTCTTGAGAAATCCTCAGACTTAGCTATTTAGAAATGACACCTCCCTAATTGAATTCCCTACCCCAAATTTCCACATAGTAATCCAAAGGTAACCAAGATTATGAGAACTAAGAGTAGTCATTTTCCCCATACAACCTACATAAGAGGATCATAACACACATGTATGGTTCCCTCAAACCAGCGATGGTATACCTACTAGTGTATTGCTTGAAAAACTTCATGTCTTCATTCCACCAACTATTCAACATCTTACTGGTGTCATACTCCTCATAAAATGAAATCACAAAATCCTTGGAGAGGGGATTCATCGGGGTCTTGGAATTTATAGCATGTGGTTATGTCTTGGGGTAGGAAAGAGCCTATACATTTCCCTTTGTCATTTAAAATTTTGTAGTCTTGGGATTCAGTGTGATTGATAAACCACTCCATCAATTCTACATAGGGTATGATAGGTGCCCTAGTAATGACAAAGTGTAACATGGACCTCTTTATTGCAGGAAAAATTGCATCATCTACTTCCCTAAGCTACAAGTCATTATGCAGAGTTGATTCGGGGTAGTCTCCATTGTCAAATTTTGTAAAGAGATCACTCCACGAATGGATTGGCACATGTGTGGAAGTTTCACCCCCTGTGCATGGATCGATGTACTAAAGCAACTGAACTAGGTTGGAGATATTCTTCGAGGACAAGCTGATGAGGGGTTTAGTTCCTTTGGTCATTGGGACTTCTTCCATTTGCATAGGTGAAGAACTGGAACTAGCTTCATCATTGCTCAACCATGTTCTCGGCCTCTTTGGTGTCCTTTACGTGGGAGATTACTTGGGAGGAATCGTGTCCGGAGGAAACCATTCATGGTAAGAAAACATCACAATAATGTTCCCAAAACTAGATATTGCACAACATAGCATACCTATTACCAAGAAATACTTACTGGAACAAAGCTTACTTGACAACACTGGTTTAATGTGTAATTATTGGTCGGCTTAATATTTCGATACCAGAGTTAAAATAGGTGATGTGGCTTCAATTTGTTAGTAGACAAGATGAACAATCAAATGTGCTCAATTGATAACAAACTCAATTAAGAAAATAATGCAGCAAGCTTTGGGGAGAATTTAATTTAACAACTAAATATTGAAACCATGGGGAGAAATATTCAAAAGTAATGGAATTTAATGCAGTGGAAGTACCTCTCACCAGCCTTTGATGGCTGACTTCATGTGTGCTATCGATGGTTTTTTTAGAGTCGTTTAGCTCAACGTGTAGTGGTTTGGTCAGGTTCAAGTACCATAACACTTCATGCATGTTTCAAACACAACATCGATCTGATTATAAATGCATGCACCCATACAGAGGTGACATCAGTTGTGCATGTGTGTGAGTGATGTGGAGGACCAATGTGACAATGTGACATTCCAATTAAAGATGTCGATAATTAGTTTGATAAGTTGTCTATGTAATACCCCCTCAAATAAAGTATTTGACATGTTAATAAATTTCCTTAATTGAAAAATTCGAACTTAGGATTTGTAGGAAAAATTGAATGTTATTAATTTAATTATTGTGCAAGACAGTGAATTGCCAAGTGTCTTGATTTACTGGACAGATGTAAGAGACATGTGTCAAAAGTCAATATGGATGATTGGCACACCCTAAAAATCAGGGATTTCCAAGCTGTGAAAACTCCCAAACCAAGCTGTGAAAACTCCCAAAGGGGGTGGGGGGCGGGGGTGGACAGCTTGGGGAAAAGACTAAGACCTAGGAAAAATGATAAATACACATGTGTGAGGAGGCAGGACTCTGCTTAACCAGTGGAATTGAGAAATATTCTCTGTAATAAGTTTCCAAAAAGAAAAATTCAAGGGGAATCAAGAGTTGTTGTGTGAGCATTGAGATGTTAGGAAACTGCATAAATACAAAGGCTTGTTGATAAGGAAGGCTTTTCTTTTCTCCCTTATGGATTCATGATCAATCTTAGGGGTGACTGGATCAAGTAAATTTGGCTGATCCTATCTACAGTTGGGTGGAAATTTGTTCTTCCTTTTGTTTTACAGGTTCCATTTATATATTTATTGTCATATTGTTACTTTGAAATATTCGAATGTGCATTTGTTACTGTATATTAGGAATAATAAAGTAAAAATCAGAGTTGTATAATCTCACTTTGTTGTTGAGTAGCTAAGAATGTCACGATAATTTTAGCATGAGAACTTACACAGGAATGTACTATATTATGTTCATCATTATCGGAGAAATAGCAAGATCAAAATACAAGGGCGGTTGTGTGACTTGATATCTGCATAATAGATAAGTTTTATATACATGTTTACAAATGTTTTTATATATATATTATTGTGTAAATATAACTTCCAAAGAAACCATGAGATGAATAAAAAAAATTCAAACAGTGGAAAAGAATCACATTAGAAAAGTATGAAGTATTGTTACAATCAATGAGTTGTTCCCAGGCCTAATAAAGTACCATAATGCATTAATAAACTGCAGTAAATTGTTCCCGGTTATAGACTATATAGTCGGTTTAGATTTTTCTCCTATGTTAATCTTCCTTGTCTAAATATCAAAGGAAACGATTTTCTATGATATCCTCCTTGGAAGCCAAGGAAAGGAACTCAAATACCTTTCATGTTCCTATCTGACTTGTCCTGAATTGTGAGAATTTAACCTGTAAATAAATGTGCAAGACTTTATTAGTCCATACAATATTTAACAGAGTAAGTGGAATTTTACTAAGTCCTTATAACATTTAATTAAGAAAAAAAAAATTATTTTGAGAAGGCCCACTTATACCTGTTAGTATGGCCTTGCCATGTGTGAGTAGGCACAGTCGCGAATCATCTCCAGAGAAAGGGAGAGTGTGGCATATCAATCCTGATGGGTCCTCGCATACAAGAGGCCCATCATTAAATTTGGATCAATATAAAATAACAGTTACCAAACATAACTGAATATTTAATGGGAAAAAAACAACGATAATTTAAGAATTATTAAACTGTGAATGTACAACAATAGTCTACGAATTATTAGATGGTGAAAGAAAAACATTTATAGAATAACCTTAGCATATATAGAATATGAAGGGATAAGTATTTATCCCTTATAAACTTTAAAGGAGGAATTGTTGAAAATGTTAACTGTGAGATGACACTGTACAACATTCTCATACTTTAAAAAATGGTTGGAATAATTTCCATAGTCCTATGAACAAATAATGAATTCGGAAGGGTAGGTGTAAAAAGGTTATATACCTTTCGGTGCAACACAGAAATAGAACCGTTAAGTATTTGTACTCTGTATAAATTTTATGCTAAGTGATTGCTTGCATCCAAATTAAAATTGAATGAAAGAGAGTTCACGGTATAAAGGAGTCTTGAAATACATCTGTGCAAGTTCGTATACATCTGTGCAAGTTCGTAAAGGCTTCGATTTAAATCGAAGGGATTTCCTTTGTTCACCAGAAGATAAAAATGGGTGGAACACATAAGCTTAAGGGATTATTCCCTTTAAAAGAAAAAAATTTACATGAAATAGTTGTACAGAGGTGACCTCTAGATAAGACTTTGGACAATAGCAAAATAAAATTATACCACTCCATCGAGACCATGGTAAAACATTTTAAGGGTAACGAGTTGGTCAAGTCACGATTCGACCCTCTCCGACAACTTGTAACAGTGGAAAACCCTAGATATAGGCACATAATAAGAAGAAAAAATCGAATGATACCTGAAGTAAATCCTTAAATACATTCCATAATAAATAAAATGCGAATACAATCAGTTAAACGGTAACCCAGAAATGAAACGTGTAACATTCCTCCTATGGCCAGAGGATTACGTTTTTCTTAATGAACTGAGGTTATATCCAGAATAACAGGTTCTTGAGCTTGTTGGTTATAAATAACAGACCCTAATTTCTAACAAATTAATTATATTTAGGAGACGGGGATATGCACGATATACGTGCACTGAGAGTTGAATTGATTAAACACAACTAAAATAATCAGTTTACTCACAATAAAAGAGGTTAATTCTTGTAGTAATTTTAAATAAAACCCAATATAGTGTCAGTTGTCATCCCCAAGAAATAGAGTGGAGTTTTTATCCTTACCTCGTGAGAAGACTCGGATGCATGAACCATATCCAGAAGTGAACAAATGAGCTCATATTTCGAATTTCATCACGGACACGGGTAGCAATAGTTCACAAGGGAACTGTCGAATTCTTAACCAGAACAGAGGAAGACACCTTACGAAGCTCTGAGAGAGAAATGAGTGAGTATAAAGTGAAAACAGTGGACAAGTAGGTGACGGCCACCCAGACTGAGAAGGGTTTTGTATTCCTGTCTCACCAAGAAAAAACCAGGGAGGGTCGAGGCATGTCTACAATGCAGAACAAAATGAAAGTGGAAAAAATTATTGCACTAGGACCAAAAACTCCTCCAAAACCCAACGACGGATGGGGATAGGTTTAATGGCGCAAAGTACCTGGCAGGTGGTCCAGGTTGCCTGTCGAACAAGCAGGGGCTCTAGCACGCGATAGCTAGTAAGTAGAGTAATGGGAAGAGTACTCATAAGAATGGAAGCTTGGTATTAGTGTGTTATGTACAGTGAACCTTTTATTAAACTTGTGGATAGACATGGTATATAGATTTGATTTAGGCTTGATTTTCTATTAGTTCATGGTTGATCATAAAATATACACCCTTTTATCCAAAGTTGTAAAAACTATTTATTTATTTTAAATTTTAAATCTCATTTATGTGATATCTTATTGGCCAAAAACTTTGAAGTCTTATTGTTGTCTTCACTTCCCCCAATGTTATTGTAATAAATATTTTTTGTTTTTTTATATATATTGTCAAAAGTTGGGGCCCATCTTGTTAAATAAATATGGTTGTTTTCATGGGTACCTTTTTCCTAAGCACATTTAAATAAAATAAAATAATATTTTGTATGTAGGATTTAAATGGATGACAATTGTACTTTTTCTTTCACAATTATTTGAGTGTTAAAGTTAAAATAAAATAATATAATATTTTGTACAATTCAAAGTTGATGGCATTTGTATTTTTTTTCATAATTTTTTTAAGGGTTAAACTTAAATATAAGTTTTATTTTTATATTGCAAATTTTGAGTGTTAACCTTAAATATAAGTTTGAGCGTTTTACAATGTATATCTAAATGTTTTATGAAATTGGGTTTTTTTTTATCATTCAAAATAATGTGAAGGGATATTGCGTGGTATATAGTATTGGATATCCTATTGATAGTCTATTAGCTGGGGTTTGACCAAAATAATTTTGAGCATTTTTAAAGGTATAACATTACAATTTGATTTTTTTAATTTTTTTAATTTTTTTAAAACATTTTTCTAAATTGTAATTGGTTGTTTAAATGCATCTCTTATTGTTTACTGGTAAGGACTTCATCAACAGGTATAAGCTGCCATACAGCCTTGTTATATAACTTCTCATCTCAAACGTGAAACTTATATTTACTTTTAAACTTTAATACCTGGGGTAAGTAACACCTTAAAGGATAAATATTTAAATGTTATAGGATTGTTCGATCTTGTTTTAATACGTTAATCCATGGGCCTTCAATTATGTTATCACAAAATATGTCTACAATCTTCTCTTAATGTGGTATATTATATATGCATAATATTACATATGAATAACATTACATGCTTGTCTAGAATTTAAGACTAGTAACCTCGAAACAGAGGAAAGGACCTTACGATTATAGCTTGGATTATAAGAGTTTAAATCAATTGAAAACTTTAGATAAAAATGTAAGGACCTTGGAGACATAAAGATAAAGTTGTAATGGTGATGTTAAGATTTTTGTGTAGTGTAGGTTTTTAATGTAAACGAACATTTTTCTCCTTTGTTTGTAAGTATAATTTTTTTTTTTTTGCTGTTGGTATATTACAGTCTGTTAATGTGTCGAGGGACTCACTTCAGGTGTGAGGTGAAACAAGGTACACGACCAGCAATTTGATGGCCCAAATTAAATCTTCCCTTTTGATTGGATGGACATCACTATGTGAGAGGGATTGCATTGGGTGTTGGGTGTAGGTAGAAGCGGCATGGCACTAAATCAACATGGCCAATGATTCCATTGATGTCGGTAGATCAGCATGGGAATATTATAGCGAGACAAATAGATACTACGATGCCCTAACGATCGATGCTCGAGGTATGATGTGGCGCTATCCTGTCTTGATACAGATGATGATGTGAAAAATTCCACTTTGCACGTGACATGGCTAGAAACAAGTCGCGAATTCTAACAAGGGAAGCGTACGGATGAAGATGTGGCCTTGGTACGACTGCCACATGGCACCTTACGTGGCACCTTGAATACTTTCAAAAGGTCCCTTCCCTCGTTGATCATGGACAATTGATATTGAACGATTGTTTTAATCTAATGGTGGGTACTCATCAAGGCTCGAAGATCCATATTTAAGTTTTCTTAACAACTTTACTTGCGAAGTTATAAACTCCACTTGATGGTTACATGGAAACATGGGAGACTTAAATTTTCATGTGTTGGTTGATTTAGGTGGATATTAGTGGTCACCCACATGTTCCAAATTCCAACTGTTTCATCTTGGCAGTTTTCAATTCAAAAGTTTCTTTGTAATGGGTACTTTTCTTTGTAATTGTGGGTTATGCACTTACAGGGTTGTCTTGACTCCCTACAAAACATCCAGGTGGATATTGGTAGCCTCCCACCTATTCCAACTGGCTTATTTTGGAAGTTTTCATGTCATTACATCTTTCTGTACTTTGAGGGTTGTTTTGGGGCTCTAAACAATGTTTTCTTGAGTTGACACAATCAAAATATATAAAGAATCACATTTTGACGGCATAATGCGTAGTTCACAAAAATACCTTTCCAACGGGCTATCACACGCCTAAAACGGAGATCGTATGCAAAATTTACGACACCAGGAAGTTAATGTACTAATTTACCCCAACAACGCCCACGTGACTTTTGGCGCTTCATCTCTTAGGGTTAGGTTTTTGGATATCTAGGGTTTTGGCATTCATGTTTATCATAAAAAGAGCTTCATAGTCTCATTTTAATCATCTTCTTGTGAATGAGCATAGTCGTCATATCTCTTCTCATAGATAAAGATGCCACCATTCTAGAGAGTCTTGCACTTTGTATTTTTATAGTCTCTGTACATTTATTTCATTAATATAAATCATGTATTGATGTATTTCTTTGTTTCTAGAAATGTTTATGTGTATTTCATTGTAATATTTTTGCTTTCATTTCGTTCCGAAAATAATCTGGATCATTGGTGTAGTGAAATGCCCGACTCTTAATGGGATTGTCAACTATTGGATCAGTTTAAATGACTTTAACAATTTCTTTTAAACATTGTGTCCACGCCTGATCTAATACCCTTGTTAGTCATTGGGTCATTTTTTAAATAATTATGTGTTTAAATGTCTGCTACTCAACCGATTAGTTTTTCAAAGATGATTACAGCTCCTTGAGGTTTAGTGTAGACTCAAGTTTCTTGATCAAATGGCCAAAATCGAATTCAAGAAAATCAAATAAATTTAACCTAATACAAAATTTAAAGGTTAATAAGCACAAACAAACTAGTGGTACCCCAAATTTGATGAAATGTTTTAGGGTATATTGAGTGCTCAACACACCCTTCCCGATGTTAACCTCCCAAAGTACACTACTACATAAAAAGTGCAATAATTTAACCTTTGCAAAATGTAAAAAAGTTTTGTCACTTACCTAAGGGTTATAATCATAGAGTTGTATTTAAATAAAAAAACTATATAATTTTCCTAGTATTATATTTAAATAATATTTTGCACAATATTATCTTATATTGAAAATATTTAACAACAATTTTGTTTATAATACTTTTAATCTTTGTATCCAGGATATCAATACTTACCTCAAATACCCCTTTTAATACTCATTTGTTTTCTAATATATATGAATAGATATGTACACCTTTTTAACTTAATAGTCGAGATGCATTATAATATTAAACAATTCCAATTCAATAAAACAAGATTCCACTCGTAATATAATTCGTTAAGTCAAAGTTTGTCTTGTCCTTTTAACTTATCCTTCAATATTATAAAGTTTATCACATTGATAAAATTCTTACAACATTTTAAAATGTATGAATCAAATTATATTACTATTTCTTAATATTTAAAATATTACTTTTTTAACTTATCCTTCATTTTATCACATTGGTAAAACTCTTATAACATTTTAAAATGTATGAATCAAATTATATTACTATTTCTTAATGTTTAAAATATTACTTGTATATCAATTAGTTAAATTTAATATTTATCTCAATTAATTTCATTTTTTTAAATAACAAAATTTGTCCACCTTTTATTTCTAAATCTTAATATAAGACTATATGATAAATGGGCCAGCCACATTTGTTTGGTCCATTTGTTTGGGATTTAGGAGAAAGGAACAAAATTTAAAAAGAAACCAGCATTAAAACTTTATGAAGATTTTTGAATTAGTTCTCCAATTTGCATTTGTTGCTTTCCACCAATATATTGTAATAATGAAATTTTTTGTACAAGCCGAGCAAATGACAACTCCTTCGGGTTACTAAGTAATTTGATATCAATTGTATTGGGTAAAATTTATAGAGATAGAACTCAATACAAGACTTATCATATTGAAGGGCATTGGCCGGATCCAATTATCCTCCTTGCACGTTGTAGATTCTACGAACCTTATTTGGCACAATAACTAATCGGAAACTTAGAAATCTTTACTTTATTTTCGAGTTGTGTTGGTGATGTGGGTAACTAGAATGAATGCTCGGCAGGTGTGATGTGTGTAAGTGGAATGAATGCTTGGCATGTAATCGAATAAGATGGCTCTATTGAGCTAAGTTTTTCCCAATCTATAGTTAGAAACAAACAATTAACAAGTATGCATTTAGTATGGTTGGATATAAATTTTTATTGAGTAAGTTTGGCATAGTTGAGTATGGTTAACTGGTTATATCACATTAGGATCAATGTGGTTGACTATGATTAAAAATCATCGAGGATGGTTGACGATGGTGGACTGTGTTTGACGATAATATTGAACTTGTTTGTGGATTTCAACTATCGAACGAATAAGAAGCAAAGTCAGTGGTTGAATTTTTTCTTGTTTGTCTCATATGAAGTGGTACATTACAACACTTGATAATGTTTGTTTATATTCAACCTCACAATAATGGTTGGTCATGGTTGACTATCATTGATCATGTTTAATTGTGGTTGGTGTCCATGGTTGACTATGGATGACCATGTTGATTATGATTGGACATGGTTGACTTTTACTAAGTATGTTTGGGGTGGTTGATTATGGTTGAATGGTTTAATATGTCACATTATGTTGTTCATGAAGGGTTATGTCACATTTCAATGTTCATCAAATGTTGTGTTACAATGTGGTGTTCATTGATGGTTTGTCACATTGTGACATTCATCTTGGCTTATTTATATCAAATTATTACATTCTTGAATGGTTATATTGTATTGTGACATTCATTAAGGGTTATGTCACATTGAATTTGGTTGACTTTGGTTGACCAAGGTTGACTATGGTTGATCATGTTTGATTATTGATGACTATGGTTGACTATGATAATCATGGTTGATGATGGTTAACCATGATGACCATCATTATTTATGGGCTTGACCTTTATTGAGTATGCTTGGCATGGTTGATGATGGTTAAATGGTTATGTCACATTATGTCATTCATTAAGGGTTATGTCACATTGCAGTGTGACATTCCTTAATGGTTATGTCATATTATGATATTCATCTTGGCTTACTTATGTCAAATTTCTACATTCCCAAATGCTTATGATGCATTATAATGTTCGCTAAGAATTGTATCACATTGAGTTTGGTTGACTTTGGTGGGTCATGGTTATCTATGGTTAACCATGGTTGATCATGTTTGATTGTGGATCATTGTAGTTGACCATGATGACCATGGTAAATGATGGTTATCTATGGCTCAACAATGTTTAACAATGATCCTTAACTTGATTCTACAATTTGACCATTGACTTTGTCGCTTACCCATGTGATGGTTTGAATGCATTGTATGGTTTTTGTTCAAGGATGCTTAACTATGTTAACCATGGTTGGCTATGATTGATCATGTTTGACTATGGATGAATATATTCAACCATGGTTGAATTTGGTTGACCAAGTTTGAATTTGTTTAACTCTAGTTGGCAATGGCCCTTAAGGGTTATGCTAGATTGTGACATTCTTGAATAGTTATGTCTCATTATGGCATTCATCTTGGTTGACTTATGTCGAATACTACTTTCTTGAATGGTTATATGATGTTAATTAAGGGTTATATGTTGCAATGAATTTGGTTGACTTTGGTTGGCCATGGTTGTATATGGTTCACCATGTTGACTATGATTGATCATGATCATGTTCGACTATGGATGATTGTGGATGACCATGATGATAATGGTTAACCATGTTTGACTATGGTTAACCATGTTTGACAACAATCCTTAACAAGATTATGGATTTTGGTTATTGGATTGTGTAAGTAGCAAAACTAATGAGTCAATCGAGAGAAAAACCAATGAGTTAATGGTTGACTTTGTTTCTTGTCTATCGAATGCCTTGAATGCATAATTGATTTATGTTCGAGGATGTTTATCCATGGTTGAACACGGTTGACCACACTTGATTGTGTTTGATTGTGGATGAATATAGTCAATCATGATTAATTATGGTTGAATTTGATTCATTAATGTTGACTTTGGTTGACCAGATTGACTATCATTCATTTGACTGGTTAACTTTCACTAATAAATCCAATTAATATATATAATATATATATATATAAAAGTAATAAAACTTATAATTTTTTATTACTTTTTCTTTATCTTTATATTTAAAATTTAAAAAATGATATTATTTTTTTTATATTATAATAACTAAAAACACTTCTATGATTAGCACAATCCGATTGTAAAAACATCTTTATTGATGTTTCCACTTAAACAAATATTAAATTATATTAAAGACACTCTAAAATTTCAAAAAATCCATATTGATAATATTATCATAAATTCCCTCGAATGGGGTGACACATGGAGCACACGCATCAATGGCTAGGGAAGATACGAGGGTAGTTAAATCCCATCATCACTACCCTCCTCCCTTGTCCAGTCGTGATGTCTATTTTTCATGTCTGCTAAGGCTTAGTGCGTTGGGTCTTAATGGAGACTCAGGATTGACTCCTCAGCACCAGTATGAAACAGCTAATGGCCATTACTCTTGCACCAATGACTACCATAGACATCAAATCCTCTGTCCTCCTTGTCTTATCATCCTGTGGAGGGTCCTATATTGGGCATTCGGCCGCAGTTCATGGTCTTATTTTGCTTGCTTTGCTCCACGCCATGGAATTCCATCCTCTGTCACTTGCTCACACCATTTTTGATTCCATTCGCCCTGCGCTTTGCTTAGCCAAAACTCATAAGAGAGGTAAGTCCCGACAAGGGCCAGCCTATTACAGTCAGTTTGGTAGGGAAAAACACTCGGGACCAACCTCTTTTGCTCTCATCCCAGGCAGAAGATCAGACCACTCACCCTCCTCTAATCAGAATTGGCATGAGGCAGCTCAATCGGAGACCCATCCTTCAATCACAGATGATCTCCATGGAGGGTGTCGAGTGGAAGAGGAAATTCCGCCCAACTGGGAGGAAATTCTTCCATTCTTGTTGACAACCACCTTGGAAAAATAGTCGACCACTTGCACAACCACCCCTTTCTAGGAGTCAGCCGAGACAGGCTGCATTTTGGAAGAGGAAATCCCTCTTCACAAGGAGCACTCAGGACAGAATTGTGTTGCCACTATGGAAGAGAACCCTGCCACAGATTCCATCACTACGAAGTATTTTGCAACTACTACCATGGAAGAGGACCCTGGAACAAACTAGGATGATGATGATGCTGAAGAGAAGGCTCACCTGGCCCCCAGCTCTTGCAGGCTTATGGAAGACCACCTAGTCTTGATCTTCGAGATGCGCAAGGATTTGGCAGAGCAGCAGCACAACCAGCGCACCCTCAACAAGCACTTGGACGTCCTGTATGACTCCTTATCAAGAGAGCCTGTGAAAAGTCATTGCCCGACTTGCTTTCAGCCTCTCGTCTTTCGACTTCACCAGAATGAACTCCTGGGTTCGCCTCATGTCTAGTGCTATTACAGGTTTTTTCTCTGGTCTTAGTGTTAAGTTTTTTGCGCACCACAGACTCTGGTTCTCGATCAATAGTTGGTCGGGTCACTCAATCCACCGCATGTTCTGGTTTCCATGCTTATCGCAAAACAGGTGACAAGTCCCCATGTTTTTTACAGATGTTTTTTTTTAAGGTTTATGAACAATGGTGTCCACGCGTTCTGGTTTCCACTGCGGTGGCAGAAGAGATGGTGTGCTCTATTATATATTCAGACATGTGTGATTTTTGCTAAAGCAAGATAATACAATACATTTTTATTTAAAAAAAAAATATTATCATAAATTAATTTCAAACTTTAATTTTAAAGTTTAAAACTCTAATTTTAAAATTTAAAATAAATCTATACACACCCAAAAA
>CBVK0102968062.1:0-11612 GCA_900067695.1 Picea abies
AATCCTCCATAAAGGTTGTGTGTTGTCCAACCCTTATCTGACTCAGGGTACAAGCACCATAACCCTTGTAAGTAACCTCTGAGATACCTAAGTCAAGAAACTAATCAACCACTATATAAATGATGCACAGGAGAATAGTTGTAGGTCTGGATTACCGTATGGGCAGGGTAGCAAAGCCCAAAACCCTGAAAGTACCACCTCTCACAGAGGTATGTGCACTAGCAAGATCTCCAAATACGAATAAATCCACAGAAATATCTCTGATGCTAGGTGAGTATCCAAGGGTTATCCCTTCAACTAACTTTGTGTGACCTTGTGCTTAACTCCGGTGTGAGCGGAGCCTCCTGATATTACCAATTATGCAATGAACTTCTCAACTCCCTGTCTCAAACACATATGTTGATTTAATTGCCTTGGAGAAGTTTACTCACAAAATCCTATTCCAAGGCACTAAATCCTATGCTAGTTTGTGCACCCTAAAAACAAAATCGTGACTAATCAATTTTAGTTTTAAAGCGTAAATTCTATTGTTTTTGGTTACTCAAAAAGGTATGGAAGTGAAACTCATGGTGTTATGACTCTGCAAGAAAATAAATATGTATACAATGCAAATTCTATCTTTAACTTTTTCAATGAATGACAGGCTAATAAAAACAGTGCAGTCTTCAATTTCAACTCTGCAATTCAGAAGTAAAATGAAATCTTTCACTAAATGTGATAAGCTAATGATAAATATTCAAAGACAAAAATGTCCACCAATGCAAAATGCATATTTTTTTGTATTTTAAATATACTAAAAAATAAAATGCATGGACTGATGAGCAACTTGATATATAAATTCTACTATGTATAATAACAATAACTTGAGCAGAATACGAAGAAGCCAAGCAAACAACCCAGAGACCAAGGAAAAATAAAAAAAACAAAACAAAGAGAAAGACTATGCCCAAAAATTCAACTCCCAACAGGCTTCCTGTCATCCCATATAATCTCAACAGGTACTACAGAGATCCAAGAAGGCTCAGTAATCCTCAAATCCTACCCAACAGTCACTAAGCCAAGAAAACAAGCAAGTGGAAGTGGTATACATGACTGTTCAGGAGAACATAGCGTATATACACTTCTTGCAGTGAGACAACATGCATGTATACATGACTGTCAAGACAAAAAAGGGTGTATATGCTTTAAAACAAGGCCAGGCAAGGGTAAAAGGCTGAAAACTCAAACCCGGAGTGAACATAATTTTTCCAATAGTGATACAACAAGAAACACAAAGGAAAAAGAGCAATGTAAGAAGAAAAAGTACTTCAACCCTTAGAAGGAAGATCTCTCCCCAGTGGAGTTTCCATTTTTGTTACAAGGGAAAAACTCTCTATGGCCAAGGGTAAACCACAACAGACAGGTATGACTGCAGAAATCAACTTAATTCCAACATATGCTATATATACTAATGTGTGATGCAAGAAAGAGGCCTACCTCGATCCAACGTTTGATGATGTTCCACCATTGATCACTTCGACTCAAATCTTTGTACCCGCAATAAGTTCTCAAGTATATAGTGATAATGTAAAGGGGTTAACACATCAGATAGCATAATCCATTAATAAACATTACAAATATTCCCATGGATAATAATCATACATTTTAATGATACCAATAGGACGGGAAATGAGTATTTCTATTAATAATTGATCAATAGAAGTGTCAACATTACAGACTTCCGTGTTGACACGGTTCAAAACCAAGAAACCAAGTTCCTTCCAACTGGGTCTCCACCACTTCAATCCTCCACCAAAGGAAAGCTCAAAAGAGAGAGACAATGAGGTTCTCTCAACAATAGGGAAAGAGCTTTGGGGTTGAACACTGTATTTAGACTTGAGGGACAAAGGGATGCAGAATCAATATGAAGTAATTTCTCCAGAGTAACTTTTATCTCAAAGTTGAATTCTTTCTCCTCTTTTCCATAGCTTGAAATTGTGCTCTTATAGCCTTCAAAATGCAACTGAAGGGTCGAGTCAGAACGTTTCCAGTATATGGAAGGCCAAGGATAAGAGATATCTTGTCGTGACATGGAAACTCGACTCCATTTTTGTATTTTCTGGCACAAATCCTGATGTATGCGGGTTGCAGTGGAGGAACCTGCGTATACGCTTGCTGCATAGCTGATAGGGCGCGTATATGTGGAAAAATATTTATTTTTATCTCTGGTCTTATAGCCTTCAAAATGCAACTGAAGGGTCGAGTCAGAACGTTTCCAGTATATGGAAGGCCAAGGATAAGAGATATCTTGTCGTGACATGGAAACTCGACTCCATTTTTGTATTTTCTGGCACAAATCCTGATGTATGCGGGTTGCAGTGGAGGAACCTGCGTATACGCTTGCTGCATAGCTGATAGGGCGCGTATATGTGGAAAAATATTTATTTTTATCTCTGGTTTTATCAAAAAGGGATGATAAGTCTGCATAGGGAAATGGAAAAAGGCCCTCTGTGCAAGATAACAATGGTGAGACAAATCTTGCTATTACACCACCGAGGGCCCGATTTCCCCGAGACCCCGCAGGGGGGGTAAAACCCCCTACACTCCCCCGCGTGGAGGAGTGTACATTATTTCAGGATGTAAAGTCTTCATGGGGTATAAATAGGATGAAAACAAAGACCTTTGAATCAAGAATATAATCAGGCTCCACAACCAACACAACTCGACACTGAGGAACTACTTAATTCCCAAGATCAATATCAAGAAGTTTGATGGTAAAGATTCTATAAAATGGATATTATATATGGATCAATTCTTTGATATACACTAATTTCCAACCTTAAAAAAGGTAACTCTTGCATCCTTCTATTTAGGAAATGATCAGTTTGTCTGGTTTCTGTGGATTTTTGAAAGAAAAATATATTCTACTGTCTCTTGGTCCATTTCTATGGATTAATTGATAGAACATTATGGAGATATTAAGAGAAATGCATTATTAAGTTAGTTGATAAATATTTGGCAAATAGGTCTAATTATAGATCACATTCAATAATTCCAAAAACTAAATCTCCGGGAAAATAACATTCCAGAGGATACTTTGTTAGATATATTTATGGGAACTTTGAAGGAGAGAATTCAACATGAGGTGTGTCTCTTCAAATCTAAATCCCTAGGGCATGCTTTCAGTGTGTCAAGGAAAGTTAAAAGAAAAAATATGGCTACTAGAAGAGTTGTCACTAAAAACTATAGAAAGCATCATGCTCCCTCTCCTAACCTAAATTAACCTACAAGGTTGACAGTTTAGAAAATGGATGAAATAAGTGCAAAGGGACTATTATTCAATTGTGACAACATATATATTAAGGGGAATAAATTAAGTGAGAATACATTATTCTGCATAGAATGTGAAGAGGAAGAAGATCAAGAATTGGAACCATCTCAAGATCTAGAACTAGAAGAGACTACTCCAACCATATCTTGTCATGCATTGGCTAGAATTAACTTACTCAACAAATCCTCAAGATAGAAGGATATATAAAAAAGAAAAAGGTAACAATGTTGATTGATTATGGTAGTACCCATAACTTCATTAATTGCAAACTAGAAAAACTTCTCAATTGCTTTGTATTTGTAGAACCAGAGTTTCAAGTAATGATTGCATATGGAGGTACCATAAATTGTTCAGGGAAGTGTTATAGTATTAATCTCAATATGGGAGAGTATTTATTTGATAGTCCCATAATTTCAATCCAAATGGGTGGTGTTGATATTATATTAGGGGTCTATTGATTACAATCATTAGGAACAATGGCCCTTAATTTTCATGAGATGTTCCTCAGAATGTAATGAAATTGAACTTAGAAGTATCCAAGGGAAACTATCACAGAGATAGATTTGTATTACTTGAGAGTTCCATACCACTCAATAAATATAGTCACTGCGTGGCACCGACGTGACCTTGTGTATTGGGCTTGACCAAAAACCTGCTCATATCATCCAGAATACACCTCACCTTCATGTCTTGATGAACCCAAGCCATGCATATTTAGTTGTGTGTAAGTTCAAATTCTCACTTCACCATGGAGATGTTGCATCATATCCATCCAACCATCGACACCTACTCATGCCTCCATCGAGCCAATCATACTCAAAAAAATGACTTCCCAATGTGTAATCGTGATATAGACCATTTAGGATGATACATGATAGTCACCAAAGATCATGTTCCTTCTCACTAAGGAAATCACATACCTTTTATGCATGCATCATCGCTATCACCTTGCCATGGGTGATACAAAATATACCACATTGCCAAGTCACACCATCCTCCACTGAGAATCCCAACATGATGTCGTGCTAGTTGGTCACTCATCCTACTCGACAAGACAAACTCCTTGGTCCTCCTAGCCTATGCACTAGTGCATCATCCTGACTATTTCGTGGCTGCCACGCATGATTTTTCCACCAAGGGTACCAAAATATATGAATTCGTAATGTAACTTGCTAATCATGCTTGGTGCACCCTCTCTTGGAATTCCTTTGTGACTTACCAAGTATGCCCGGTGCGCTCTCCATTACAACAAACCTAGCATGCTCTTATCCAACTCATCAACCGATCATGTCTTCTTCCCATCGTGGTAAAATGTGCCTTGCATGAGCACTAGAGGTCTTACATTCTGCCCCTCCATAAAACTTTGAAATCCTTGTCAACATGGCCCCATCATCTTATTTGATGGAAGGGGTATTAGTGGTAGTGAAGAGATACTTCTGCAATACCCATTCAAACATCGCTTTGATACCATTTTTCATAGGGATACAATTTTTTTACTTGATCATCCCATGCCACTCAAGGAATATAGTCATTGTGCAACACCAACATGACCTCATGTGTTGGGCTTGAACAAAAATTTGCTCGTACCATCAATAATACATCTCATCATCATGTCTTGGAGAACCCATAGGTTCTAATTCTCGCTTCACCATATGTTATGTTGCATAATCACATCCTACTCGTGCCTCCCCTGAGCCAAGCATACTAAAAAAATAGACCTCCTAACATGAAATAGTCATAATTTCTAATGATCACTTCACCATAGGTGATGTTGCATAATCATGTCCTACTCGCGCCTCCCTTGAGCCAAGCATACTAAAAAAATAGGCTGCCTAACATGCAATCGTTCCATCATCCATATAGGTTGACATGTGATAGACACCAAATGTCATGTTCCTTGTCACTAAGGCATTCACTAAACTTTGATGCTTGTATCACCATTGTCACCTTGCTATGGGAGATACAAAATATACCACATTTCCAAGTCACGCCATGCTCCATTAAGAAGATGAACATGGCGTCTGGCTAGTTGGCCACTTGTCATACTCAACAAGATGTCCTCCTTGGTCCTCCTATCCTATGTTATAGTAAACCATCCTCACCATCTCATGGATACCACCCATAAGTTGTCCACCAACACTATGCAACTTTCCAGGCATGCTCGATGCACTCTCTCTTGGACTCACCATGCAAATTGCCAAGTATGCTTGGTGCACCATCCAACACACCAAACTGAGTGTTCTCTTAGCCAATTTTCTAACCAATCATGTCCCCATGCCCATCATGGAAGTTAATTCCCTACTTGAGCATTGGAGGTCTTACAAAAACCCTCTAAAGTGCTCTAATGATGAAAGCAAATCATTGTGTTAATGTGTGATTAATGCTAGAGATAAAGAAACTATTTTTCTTGCCATCATTCTATTGCATGTATGTTTTCTTTCGATAATTGTATCTTAGTTAATAATTGAAATACCAACAAGTTAATGTATAAGAACTAGACTTGTCACAGGTGTGAAAATCTTTCTCAGCATGCTTGAGCACAAGGGTTATCCCAAGATCAACCTTGCTCAGTAGTTAAGAACCCCCCTTTTACCAGCTGGTTTATACCAGCAAAAATCTTTTGATCAACCCCATCTAATAGGAGAAAATACAAAAAATAACATCTAGCCTAAAGGAGGAACTTTCATAAGAAGATATCTTGTCAATCACTACGTAAATCCCATTGGTAAATCGGCCAGATCGAAATATCTGGAGAATCATTCCACTATCAAACCTTGCAGTCTAATTGGGCCTCAGTGGCAGGTTTGGTTCCTATTGTTGAGTTAAATGGATTTAGGACCCCTCAACAATATATAAGGAAAACCCTCTAAGGTGATAAGCTCTAATAGCATGACAATATTACTCAAAAAGGAAAACTATGGTGTAATGGCACAATTGTGCTCAATATATGTTCAAACATCTATATCCTCTTCTCCATTGGATCTCCAAATAATTATCAACAATCATTCCAAGGTATTTTGGAGAAATTCCTAAGGGTCTGCCACCTTCTTGAGATCATGACCATGTTATTCATTTGCAACCAAAAAGTGTACCACCTAACATTAGGACTCATAGGTACTCATATGCACAAAAGAGTGAGTTTGAGCATATGATTGAAGAAATGTTTGAAGACAACATCATTCAACCTATCTGAAATCTCTTTCTCTTCACTAGTAGTGATGGTTAAAAATAATGAAGGTTTGTGGCATATGTATCTATATTATAGACAACTCAACAAAATGAACATTAAAGATAAGTTTCATATTCCTGTCATTGATGAATTAGTAGATGAATTGCAAGGATAAATTTTATTTACTAAGTTGGATCTTCTTTCTAGATATCATCAAATCATAATGAAGCAAGAAGACATCTCCAAAACAACCTTTAGAACACATGAAGACCACTATGATTTTTTGGTGATGCCATTTTGCCTTACTAATGCACCTTCAACTTTTCAAAGCTTGATTAACTCTATTTTCAAACCATTCCTTAAAATATTTGTGTTAGTATTTTTTGATGATATACTAATCTACAACAAATCTTGGGAAGAGCATGTACACCATGTTGACGTGGTCTTAAAACTACTAGAAGAGAAACAATTATATGCAAAACCTTCCAAGTGTGCCTTTGGTGTTCAAGAAGAGGAATATTTGGGCCATATTGTATCTCATGAAGGTGTCAAAGTGGACCCTAACAAAATTAAATATATGATGAAATGGAAAATTGCAAAAACATTGAATAATCTTAGAGGATTCTTAGCATTTATAGGCTATTACTATAATTTTGTCAAGAATTATGGTCAAATAGCAGCACCTCTAACAATGTTATTAAAAAAGGAGGCATTTCTTGGACTCAAGCAGAAATAAAAGATTTTGGAGAACTCAAGGAGGGTTTCTGTACAACTCTTGTCTTGGCCATGCTTGACTTCAAAAAAACCTTTATTGTGGAGTGTGATTCCTCAGGACATGGTATTGGTGAAATTTTAATGCAAGAAGGAAGGCCCCTCTCCTTTGAAAGTAGCCAACTTGAAGGAAATAACTTATTCAAACACCCATTTATGAGAAGGAAATTTTGGCCATATTAAATGTAGTTAAGAAATGACACCCTTACCTAATAGGAAGAAACTTCATGGTAAAAATAGATCATGGTAGTTTGAAGTAGTTCTTGGAACAACGATTATATTCAAAAGAAAAACAAAAATGGGTTACAAAGATGATAGGTTATGACTTTGAAATTATCTACACAAATGAAAACAAAATATGGTGGAAGATGCACTTTCAAGGAAACAAGAAGAAACATAGGGTTTACTATGTTCTATTTCCATTCCACAATCTAATTTGGTGGAAGGCGCAAGGATAGAATGGAAGAAAGATTAGAAGGTATGCAATATCATTTAACAACTTCTAGAAGACACAAGTGCATTAGATAAATTTGTGTGGAAGAATGACTTGTCGTGGTATCAATATTTCTTGTATTTATGTAAGAATTCCCAACTCAAATATAAGGTCTTTTTGGAATTGCACACTTCTCCTATAGGAGGACATTCAAGATTCTTGAAAACTTACCATGGGATCAAGGGATATTTTTTATGGGAAGGTCTTAAAACCGATGTTCAAAAATTTGTGGCCAAATGTGTGGTCTACCAATATAATAAGTAAGAGATGATCAAGACCCCAAGTCTCCTACAACCATTAGCTATTCCAAGTCAATATTTGTAAGAGGTTTCAATGGATTTTATCAAAGTATGCCCAATTTTTCTCTCTTTCTCATCCTTTTAAAGCAAGTACATTAGCCACAACATTCATGGAAACAATTAAGAAGCTACATGGAATCCCCAAGCTTACTGTAAGTGACAAAGTTCAAATTTTCAGTAGAAATGTTTGCACTAAATTAGTTTCTTTTTGGGGTACAAAATTGGCTCATAGTTTTGCTTACCATCCTCAAGCCAATAGGAAAGTTTATATTGTGAATAAATGTATAGAAGGATATCTTTGTTGCTTTACATCTTATAAATAGACACAGTTGGTCAAGTGGTTTCCCTTAGAAGTGTTATGTACCAAATGATTAAGATATCACAATAAACCAAAAGTACAAACCATGTATGTAATTGTGATCATGGAGAATAACTCCAATATAGATAAGAGAGATGAGTTACACAATAACTCCTTAGAGAATATGATAACTTCCTCCAAATACCCAAATACATTCATACATCACAATTCACATGTCCTCAATAATGAATACAAGATATCTATATATACCTATACAAACACTACACATGAGGCCGCTTTACTATTAGGCTGACCATATTACATATACAATTACACATTAATTGTGCATTTATCCCCATATATGCCCCCCTTTCGAGTCATACCATACACATTTAACCCCATATATTCCTCGGGTCATAACATGATACCCTCCTTCAAAAGGGTTTGTTCTCAAAGCTTTGCAATTAAAGTCTTCACCTGTGATGAAACCAAGTAGTATGATTTTCTTATGTTATTGATTTCTTAATTCCATTGAAGATGATCCATCCATCCAAACTGATTTTTTTTCAGCCTTAATCCTTGGTGGCTACTTCTTGCATAATTTTCTTTCATTTTACTCCATGTATTGTTGTTGTAACTTCTCCAATTTGTAGTGGTTGTTGGTCTCTGATAATGAGTAGTTGAAGAGTGGTTTTTTTATGCCTTGTTCCATGAATATTGACAAGCATTCCATATTCTTCCTTGATAATGATGATATCATGGTCTTCCTTGAGATCTTTCCTGGTAATGAGGGTTTTGATATTGTTTCACATTTGATGGTTTTCCTTCACTATGCACATGCATCTCATCTATGTTCTTTTTAGAGACATTGACATCCTCTATATTCTTTTCTTGATCTTTGATTACTCTAGCCTTGGAGATAATACCATCATATTTGGCATGCATGTCCTTTATATGAAGTTCAACTTCTTCAAGTATCTTCTGGTGACCATCTTGAATCTTGTCTTCTTTCTTATTTTGAAGCTGCAATGTCACCCCATTTATCAAATTCTGACGTCATTCTTCAATTTTGGATTGTATTTTTTTTATTTTACATCATCATTATTTAGGTATTCCTCAACATTCTTGAACATTTCCTCTTCAATTATTTTGGTAGATTCTTCATCCAATATCCTTGTTTCTTCTTCTCTTCAATTATTTTGGTAGATTCTTCATCCAATATCCTTGTTTCTTCTTGATTTTGATAATTCTTCTTTTCTTATTTCAATATCTTAACCTCATCCAATAGATTTTTATGATGGTTTCATATAATCTACATATCTCTTCATCTTTATTTTTCAATTCTTTCATTGACTTGTTCTTTTCCCACTTCCTTTGTTTTAATTTTTGAACTTCTTTAAGAAATAATTCAATAAGGTATCATATCTTAGATAGCTCATCACCCTTCTTCTCGATATCTTATTTTGCTTCTTTTAACTCCTCTTGAATTTTATACATCTCCTCCCTTTTTGTATGCTTGATCCATTTATTTGAGAAAAGTTTTTCAAATTCTTCTAATTTGATTCTTAATTGAGGTCTAACCCAAACATTCAACTTACAAATTCAATATATTAAGAATAATGATCTAAATTAGTTATAATCCTTTTTCCAATATAATATTCTATGTTTTTTTTCTTCCAATGGATTTTGAACCACCTCAATCAAAAATCCCAATCAAAAGTTATGATAGTTTGAAGTGAGCATACCTTTGAAACCTTGATTTGGAGTATGTCCTTTTGGTCGACCTTCATTCTGATGTATTTCTGAAATTTCATCATGTAGTACTCTTATATGTCTTCTCTTCAATGCCACAGGTTTGACCAAAATTTGATGTTCCAAGTGAAAGTTATGGTAACTTTCCCAAACCTTGCTTCTTTTTGGTCTTTTGTAGAGAGTGAACTTCTACAAAATGCCTTGTGTCCAATATTTAATAGCTGATTCTAAAATTTGTACTAGAGATACTATGGGTTGTCCTATTTCAAATGAAATTAGTGGAACTAAATTTGGATCATCACCGAAGAATATATGACTATTTCACCTAGAACACCAGTTTGATACTAGTTATATGATTAGTCAAATAACCCTACCTTCCATAGTCTATATTTGAGAAATTAAAATGACACAAATTATGACTTTTTTACAAGAAAAAATTCACTATGTTTAATCAGTATTTTGAAAATTTCACAGTATGAAACATCATGAAGAAACAATTATAGCGAAATTCCCAAAACAATTTGTTTGAGGTTGATTTCAGGGCTAGTAAAATTCCCTACCATCCATATGATGTATCTCCAAAAGTAAAACGACTTGGAACCTAAAATTTTAACCAAGATAACTTCGCTATGTTTTCTCATTACTTTGAAAATTTCATAGTCCAAAACATCACAATTTGTTTTTTTTATAGAGAAAATGACAATATTACTCGCTTGAAGAAGAAAAACCCTAGGATCGATGCTTTGATACCAAATGTCATGTACCAAATTCTTAAGATATCACAATAAACCAAAAGCACACACCATGTACAAAAATGTGAGCATGGAACAAAACTCCAATATAGATAAGAGAGATGAGTTATACACTAAATCCTTACCAATAGGAGAACCTCCTCCAAATACCCAAATACATTCATACATCACAATTCAATACCTGTCCTCAATAATGAATACATGATCTATATGTATGCCTATTAACACACTACACATGAGGCCCATTTACTATTAGTATGACCCTATTACATATGCAATTACACATTACATGTGCATTTATCCCCATATATTCCCCCCCTTGGGGTCAGATCATATACATGTAACCCCATATATGCCTCCCTTGGCCCATAACATAAACACTTCCTTCCATACTTCATAAAAAAATTCCCTATTTATGGAAGTTTATGG
This sequence comes from Picea abies, assembly GCA_900067695.1. Lineage (NCBI taxonomy): Eukaryota > Viridiplantae > Streptophyta > Pinopsida > Pinales > Pinaceae > Picea > Picea abies. The sequence continues at coordinate 11,274 of CBVK0102968062.1, forward strand.
ATATCATTCTCCATCCATCACATCACCCTTGAGAGGGAAAGAAAAATTTCAAGCAGTGGATGACCACATAGAGCACCAACAAGAGGTTCTCAAACTATTGAAGGATAACTTGGTTACAACAAAAAATAGGATGAAACGACAACCATATCAAAACCGTAGAAAAATGAAATTTGAAGTGGGGGATTGAGTATTTATAAGGCTACAACCATATGAACAAATGTCCCTCAAGCAAAAAAATAAGGACAATAAATTATCACCAAACTATTATGGTCCCTATAAGGTGTTGTAGAGGATTGGAAGTATGGATTACAAATTGGAGTTACCTCCATCTTCATGTGT
>CBVK0102968080.1:0-12920 GCA_900067695.1 Picea abies
AGTACCTATCTAAGGTGAAAGTGGGTAGGTATTCCCATAGTTCTTTCCATTTTGTGGATTGGGTAGGGATTTTACGAACCTACAACTTGTGCGATAACATTTTGGCTATGTTTTCGGGGAGGCTTTTGAATCCTCTTTCATTCCCTAATGATATATTGGCAAGATTTGATTCCAAATCCTTTATCCCTAGCTTGTCTGGAAACTCCACTTGAAGGAATTCCCATTTCCTCTTCCTTCCTTAATGTGTTAAGGCTCATTTGGTGACTCCACCATCCTAGAATCCTTCTTCTAGAAATACCCTTCCCCCTAGAAGATCCAAACCTTCCAAAAGTTACCAAAGAAGGCCTCCTCTCCATTCCCATGTTGTCAAACAACTTTTTCATGGTAATCTCCCACTTTCACCCATGGCTCATCCTTGGGAAAAGGACCTCTATAATCCCTTGAACATGGAAGGCATCATTGGATATCCCAATATTATGTCTAAATAAATCAACAAATGGTTGCCAAAGTTTTCTAGGAACAATGTAATCACCGCAGAAAAACATCTACATGCCATCGGTCGAGACATGCAAAATGAAGGAGTGGAACACGCATCTACATGCCATCGGTCGAGACATGCAAAATGAAGGAGTGGAACACGAAGACTTTGCAATGAAGTTGCTAACAACATCTCTGACTAAATATGCCAAAAGGTGGTTTGACGACTTAATAGATAATCACCTCACCACTTATGAATACTTTGATAACTTATTCAAAATCACATGGTCATTGAATAAATATAGCATAATGATAATGACTCAGTTCAACCTGATGAAAAAGGAGAATGAGACAGTGAGTGAGTTTGATACTAGATTTGATAAACTACATAGCCAAATCCCTCAAGATTTGTGTCTTACTACAACGGTTTTTTGTCTTCTTTATGTCAATGTATTTGAAGGGAAATTTGGTTTCATCCTAAGGGACAAGAAATCCCACACCTTGGCAAAAACCAAAGAGTAAAATGCAGGCATTGAGGATAATATTTTGTGCTCCAATTTCAATCCTTTTCAATATCCTTGTGCCAAAGCAAAACCAAAAGAAAAAACAACTACAAACAGTGCTCCAGATCAAATTCCCCTCATAGTTCAGAAGCTTGATCAAATGAATACTCAGTTTGTCTAGACTCAAAATAAATTTATGAGCCAATTGACAACTTTGGAAAGGAATTGGTCTACTCCCATGAATCCTTTCATCGGGAGAGAACCCACATGTTGTAAGGAAAAACCCAACAAGAGGCAAAGGCTCCTGACATATTTAACCTTGTTGGGATGGTGAACTTGGAGGAATTACCATGGTGCTCTCATTGCCAAGAAACTCATACATAGGAAGAATGTCCAAGATGAGAAGAAGACTCTCATGATAGTATCAACTTCATGGATATAATATTTTCCTTTTAGGATGATGATGATTATAAACCCGCAAGTATTACATAGGAACAGATTGATGAAGCTCAAAAAAAGGGAGCCAGAGAAGGTTGAATCAGAGTGCTTAATCAATTTTTTGAATATCGGAGGAAATAACCAAAGAAGAGTGAGATCCTAACTTATGCAATAAGGAATAAAATTCATATCTTGCCTCCATGGGCTTCAGAAAAGAAAAACTCATCTCATCCAACAAAGCAAGCTTCAATTCAGTCAAAGAAAATTTCTCCCTAGATGGAAAAGAAGGTGGTACCACCACCCCCACCTCCAATTCAATAATTGCTTCCAAAAGCAACGCAGACAAAAGAGATTCAATTGAATATGTCTGTCTCGGTCATGATTGGGAAAATGAATATGATGGTCCCAGTGACAAAAATGTGAAAATTCCCTTATGTTAGAAGAGAAGTATTGAAGTTGTTGAAAGTTCCAGTCGAGGTAGAATATCCTCCAAAAATATTGAACACCATGTACCTTGGATGGAAAAATGATCCTAACCCTCCCTTCTACCTTTCTTTGGGGATGAACAATATTGTCTTGCAAAACTGTATGCTATATTCAAGGGCCTCAACAAATGTGATGTCCTAAAAATTTATGAAGTAGATTGGCCTCAAGATGACCATACCTTATGGAAATGTTTGTGGTATCGATTCCAAGAAATTCAAGGTTTATGGTCTCATAGAATATGCGGAGTTCTATTTGGTATATTTTTTTCACATTAGGATCCTCATGAACATAGTGGTGATTGACGTTCCAAATGCTTGGGGCATTCTATTATCAAGGATATGGGCTGCTACACTTGGAGTATTCCTTAGCATGGATCTTACTCATTCTTATATCCCCATGGAGGGTGGTACCTTTGAAGTTTTCTACAACTGATGAGCAACCAAGGAACATGTGATAGAATGGGACCATCCTAACCACATCAACAAAAATGATTTTGATGAAGGTCCACTTCCCATTGAATATGATCCTCACAATATACCTTTCATGCATGAGGATTGTATAGATACACTGCTTCCAAGGACCCAGGAATATAAGGAGAAGCTAGAAAAATTTCAAGGGAAGGAACAAGGTTCCATCAAGATATTGAAGAAAGAAGAAGATAAACGGGACAAAGAATGTAAGAAGGATATTAAATATGCAGTTAACAAACATCCACCTTCATACCCCTACATCAACTATAGTGAAGGAAGTCTTGCATTCATGTGGGATAAGAGGAAGGGAAAGCCCAAATATAAGGAAGTCTTGCATTCATGTGGGATAAGAGGAAGGGAAAGCCCAAATATGATTAGAAGAATAACAACTCTTGGCTTTCCCCCTACATCATCAAGATAAAGTCTGAGAAAGAGAAGTACTACTTGTCATCCATGGATGGGAGAAAGATGCCATTACCAGTAGATGGGTCTCTTCTCTGACCCTATATTCAAGGTACTTGACTTCTTCAGGGTCCAGGCCCCAAGCAAGTAGGTAGGTCATCTTGCTTTCTTGAATTTTCATCTTGATTGATCATGGTAGTTTAGTTGCATTTCATTTTTTATTTTCATTTTTCTCTACTTTCATTATTGATTTACATGTTTTACTTTCATCATATTATATGAAAAAATGAAAAATTTTATTTTCTAGAATTAGTTGTCAATTTTGAAATTTTGATTTTCGTTATATGAGAAAAGGGTGAGTGAGCCACCCTAGATTTTACGGTTTGATGTTTTAGTGTAGGAACAAGTCTAACCAGGATATATTTAGGTTCTCATGCACTCTACAGTGAGTACATGTCCCCAAGTAGGAGCCATATGTTATCCCCCATTTCTATGGATAACTAAGAAGATGATGTCTCAAGGCCCTCAGGTTGAAGACATGGAGTATCGAGAGACATATGACTAACAACGTCCACATGCATAGACAAAGACCCACTTCACCACCACATATCCTCAGTTCATCACGATGGAATTCACCACATCAGCTTGCTTTTGGAAGACGATGGGTCTTTCTCCATGAGGTAAAATTTAGGTATTGTGGTAAGTTTCACTTTAATACTTGAGGAATTTGAGTATGTTGCATTTAACACTGCTTTTGATTATAGAACTTATGCTTGGAAATTATAATCTTTTCCCTGTTTCACCTTGGTGGTTGACATTGTTCCCTAGTAAGTGGTCACCATTGGGGATGGGTTTTCTACTAGGAGGTCTCCTTGACTAGTCATCATGCCATTCCCGATCATACTTATCATTTTTCTCACTTCATCCTTTTTTTTTCCTTGTCTTTTGGGACTTTCTGGTGTGTTGACCCAAGAAGGGATTGTACCTCATTTCATGGGAAGAAGGGGCTGAAGGCCTAGAGGGAATGTAGATGGAAAAAGATAAAAGTAAAAACTATGACCTTCCATATGCTCGCCCAAAGAGGGCTTGAGAATGATGAAATGTTTCTCTTGAAAAAAAAATTCATGTTATATAGACGTCCCACTTGTTGAGGGATCTACACAAGTGCATTACAACCTTTTCTTTACCCCTATGGCACCCTATGTACCTCTCCCTTCAATTGACATTGTGGTACTTCCCCCCAAGCTTTATGTTACCCATTGGGAGTACCCAGTTGTTCTGGAATTTAATTAATTAATAGAAAATGAATGGGCTTGGAAAAGAGGATGCATTGAAAACGAAGGTGTCGCACACCCTCTACGGAGGCACCCATAAATGATCCTATAAGAACCCTAGTATGTTGTTGGATAGGAATCTTTGATAATTTCTATTAGTTTTGGGATCTACGTCAGAATGATAGTAAATAATAAATAAGCAACTAGAATTTGGACCAAAGCACACGATGCGGAGCAGATTTTAAGGAGTCAAAGCACACGACAAAAGGAAAAGAAACAAAGAGGTGGAAAATGGTTACAAATCATTAGGATTTTTGGGACAGTATGTCCACTTAGTAACAATGTTGTAATAGGCTTAGCCCTATTGCTTATGTATAAATATGTAAAGGGTTTTTGGGTAGAGGAGGGAGTCATGGAGAAATGAGTTATGTTATGTTGAGTAGTGGATGAAATGATGTATGATTGAGGGTTCGGGAGGAAGGCTCGTATTGTAGAAAAATGAATGAGGCAGGTTTGAGTAATGATTGTTGATGCATCTTTTTGTAAGCACAATGCACAACTGAAATAAGGATTTTGAATGACTAATATAAGCATCCAGTCGTTGTGGACATAGCCTAGATTGGGGTGAACCACGTTAACCCTTGTGTCTTGTTATGATGCTTTATGTGTTTTTCTTATGATGAATTTGATATGTTGAACATGAATATTGTGCAATGATAATAAAGGTTTAGTATTTTGAATGTATGCTAGCATAATGTCGCACACTAAGAGAACTAATGAATGAATGAATGAATGTTAGGTAAGTAATGTCACAAACAGTGTATGTTGTATGACTAGTAAATGATAACTAATGAAAAGTGTGCACAAGAGTAAATGGTTAGTAGGAACATGTTGAACACCTCACTTCCTCTCATCATTGCAGAAACTTGGTTCCTACAACTCCTCTATATGTCTCAGGTGGGATTTCACTTGCTTGCAGGTAATCCCGAAAGGGTCGGTGTCTAAGGGTGTTGTTGGTTGTTAATATGATGAACCTCAGGTCTTCCCTGCACACCAAAACATGGTTTTTCTGCCAGGACCGAGATATGTAGTTGAGGGGAATGTTTTGGAGGTTGAATAATAAATAGATCATGGAATGGATAGAAAGGAAGCAACGAGATTTTTCCAAAGAAAAAAATAGGAATCAACAACTCATCAATGAACAATGGTTGCAAAGGTATGTATTTACAAATTTGCATGAAATTTTCTTTGGTGAATTCCCGATAATCTTGATTGAATGGTTAGAGAGGTTAGTTGAGAACATTGGAAGATATCGAACCGAAGTTCCGAGAAACTGGACCCCTGAATTGATCATACAACCAAATATGGTAAGTAATAAGGTTTCTCGCATAGTTGACTTCTAGTTGAATAGTATATTGGGAGGTTAGATTACAGAATTTGCAATAGATTGTACCCAGTCTTATAGTGTCACAGAAATATATTTTTTCAAGGGTTTGCGCTGAAGCTATTTGACTACATTTCCCAGTTGGATAAAGATGTTATTGTGTGACAAGAATGTTATGAAAATGGAATCTGACTGTTAGGGGCCTTCGTGCCTATAGGGGGACTGGGGGATGACCAGAGGACGATCTGAGATTGAAAGAGATGAAAGGATGAATAAGGAACGAATGGAATGAGAATGTCGAGAGAAGGAGACACTGAGTCAGACAAAAAGATTGGAGTATTGCGTTCTGGGAAAAGGTTTAAGTATATTAAGAGGGAGATTGTGGTTGAGAGAGAAGAGAAACACAATTCTCTAGTTAATAAAGATTCTAGTGTAATGCTCCAGGTCACACCATGTAGAGAAAGGAAGAGGAAAGATCAAGAAAGGGATCTTCAATACAATATAGCGGTTGAAGGAATTCCCTCTCGAATTGGAATTTGCATTGAACCCACGACCCCTTGTGCATCATTAAGAATTGAAAAAGGAACCAAAATTTGTTCAAGAGAAATTATAGTTAGTGGAGAAAGTCATAATAGTATCCAAAATAGCGGAAGTAGCACAACGAATCAAGGATAGTCAAATACTACACATAATACAATGGTAGGAATATATAATATGTTGAGGATGCCTGAATTCCATGGAGTAGGGTCGGAGGACCTGGAGCAACATCTTTTTGTATGTGAGACTATGTGAACTACAAAGAATGTCTAAGATGAAGCAAGAAAGATTGTGTAGCTGGAAACAAAATTCAAAAATCGCACTCTTGTGGTACATGAAATACCGAAATACTACCCCAGCAGGGAAATCGAGTAATTTAGCGGAGATTAGAAAAGAATTGTTAAGGAAATCAAGCAAGTAGAGTCTGAGACAGTTTGGGACTATGACTAGAGGCTTAAATACATGATGGGTCGGATGACATTTCAGATCCCTGATGAGAAGCATAAAGAATGGTTTATTGTAGGGTTATTGTTGCACATCCATTGTCCATTGATGCAGCTGAAGGTCACGCCATAGATAAAATAATTAGAGATCGCAATGAAGCTAGAATCCTCCCCGATAGGAGAGAACAACATAGGGATGGCACAGGTTCAAGTTCATTTAGCAGCATTGAATCTTCAGTTGCAAGAGATTACTAAGGGAAAGGAAAAACAAGAACAAGTCTGGTGTATAATGTGTAATACAGAAGGCCATAAAAAATATGAGTATCCAACATTTGCGCAATACATGGCTACAGAAGCACCGAACCTGCTACAAGGAGGGGTGGGATATTGTGAAATATGTAATACTTGGGGCCATCATCCGACTGCTTGTACACTACTACAGAAGTACAAGAGTACACCCAGGAACTTGTTTTGTAATTTTTGCAAGTTTGTAGGACATGATGAGAAAGATTGTCATGCATTTGATTTGATGAGGGAACGCACTCCAGACGCATACATAATTCAAGAAGAGAATGTTGCAGTAGAGGGTGGAGTTCCACTGTATAATACCCCGAGAGGCTTTAACCAAGGAGGACGATGTGGATTCGACAAAGGTTGAGGATGAGAAGGATTGGTAGAGGAGGAAGAGGGTTGATCATTTTCTATAAATGCAATTAACTAGGACACCTATCTAGGGATTTCCAGAATCCTTGAATGACATACATGTACTGTAGAGCGTTGGATCATGCAACCAAAGATCATCCTCAATTAATAACGAAGTGGCGAGAAAAAGGAAACCAAAATCAGAATATGACCATCCAGATGATAATGGTGGAAAGGTGCGATGATCAACCTAGATTAGAAACAATTACCTGTGGAGGAGCTATAACTGGAGAAGATGTGATGACAAAGGGAAAGAAAAAGATCGAGTAATGGGTAAGGAAATCAGCTAAACATATGCCAATTTTTAACCCACAAAGAGAAAGAGAGACATACCAGCAAGCCAAGAAGGATTTATTAGGACCAGACTAGATAACATCAATGTCGAATGCACCTTCGTTGTATGATAAACTGCCAATATATGACATGCCATCAATATATGATCACACCATCCTAGGTAGATTAGCCGAAAGGGTAAACACTCTGAAGGATTTTCTAAATAGGTGTTTGGAGTTGATGAAGTATGAAACAACATTGGATATGTTGCACAATATGATCGATCACTGTACTCAGGAAAGAGAAGTACTTGTGACACGGAGAGCAGTGAACCACATATTACGGAAGAAGAGGACAAACAAAGACTTCAAACTAAATGTGCAGATAAGTGATTATGACATGGACAATGTCATCCTAGATTTAGGATGAGATGTAAATGTTCTTCCAAGAAAAACCCGGGAAATGTTGGGGAAACCAAAGTTAATTAGGTCACCTATTCAGTTGAGGTTGGAAAACTAACACAATATAGTACCCATTGGAAGATTATTGGGAGTAATTGTTAATAGAGATGGAGTGCACAATGTTTCATAATTTGAAGTCATTGAGATGATGGATAATAGTGAGCCATACCTAGATTTTATTCGCCTGGATTGGGATTTTGAAAATCAGACGATTATTAACACGAAGAAAAGAGAAATGTTTTTTGAAGTATGTGACTTGAAGGTCATTGTGCCATTAGACCCTACGAAATCTAGAATATATGTGGAACCTGCTAGAAAAGAGATTGATAATTTGTATAACATGACCACAGTCATGAATGATTACATCAATCCTACTATCGATGGTGTGCTCATTTGGAGAAGCATTAGTTCTTGTACATCATACTCTGAATAAGGACTGGAACATTGGCAACATAGGTTTCACAAAGTATTGATGCAAAGGTGTGCTCACATTACTCACTCTTTGCGTTGGATTGGAACAAAGGTATGTGATACACCCAGATTTTAGGGATTAACTGATGTAAGATCCTTTTTAAAATAATTTTAGTTGTAGATACCCAAACAACAAAGGTTGTTACCCTTAGATGTTGCACTGAGAGAAAACCCTACAAGATGGTGGGTAACCCATAAGGAGAATATAGAAGATTGGAAGCAATGTAAAAGGATGATGCAAATTAGATTTGGAACAGAAGATGGAAGAATGATGCAAAAGTACATAGTATTGAGTAGTTTGACATATCATATTACACAATGCATTATGACTTGGAAACAGCTTCCCAAGAAGGACTGGACACACAAGTTCATACATACATTGGAGACAGTTCCCAATAACTGGTACCTAGAACTAGAAGTGCGCAGAGGAACGACAAAGTGGGAAGAGCTCACCCAAAATTTCAAGGTAATGTTTTGTTTTGAAGCTGAGTCACCTTTAGTAGATGCAAGTTATTAGAAGAAAAATATTTATGGAAGAATACTAGATGGGAATGATACCTGCAAGCAATATGTGTAAAGCATCTGGGATAGTATGTGAAATGCTAGCATGTTACAATATTATTGAAGCATACCAAAGACAAAGAAGAGCCAAGAAATGTGTAGGTTCCTAAAACTGAAGGGGAGCATGCAATAAAAGAACTAGAATTCGGAACTGATATATATGCAAAACCTTTAAGAGTGTGCAAGGTGAACATTGGCATGGAAAAAAAACCTAAGTTTGCTAATATTGGTGACTATTGGAACGATGAGACCACTGAGAAGATCACAGATTTTCTACGAGAATACCAGAATCTATTCCTGACTACTTTTTCAGAGATGAAGGGGATTTTTGGAGAATTAGGTGAAATGAAGATTATGTTAAAACCAGATGCTAAACTAGTGTGATAGAGACCATACAGGTTGAATCCAAAGCACAAGGAAAAAGTGAAAGCAAAACTTGATAGAATGTTAGAGGTTGGTATTATCAAGCTCATTGCAGAATCGAAATGGATAGGCTCGATGGTAGTCCAAGATAAGAAAACAAGAGGTATCATAATTTTTGTATACTTAAGAAAACTAAATGATTCATGTTTTCATGACCCTTTTTCGACCCCCTTTACGAACAAAGTATTAGAGAATTATGGAGGGAAAGAAGCCTACTTTTACACTGATGGATTTTCAGGTTACCATCATATTAAGATTGCGCATGAAGATAGACAAAAGATGACATTTGTGATAGAATGGGGAAGCTACCAGTATAAAATAATGGCATTTGGGTTGAAGAATGCACAAGTTGTCTTTTCTAAAGTAGTTGTTTCATCCTTTAAGGAGTTTATTCATAAATTTCTTGAGTTATATTTGGATGACTAGATTTTGTTTAACTTGTTGAAGGATCATATAGAAATTCTGCGACTGGTGCTTGATAGATGTAGACAATATCATATTTCATTAAACTTTAAAAAGTGTGTTTGTGCGCCTTTTGGGATTTTGTTGGGAAATGTGGTATGTAAGCAAGGATTATTGGTTGACCTAGAAAATATAGTTGTATTTGTTAACTTGCCACCACTTGAATCAATGAGACAGTTGAGGAAAACATTGGTTCATACATGCTATTACATGAAGTTTATTAAAATCTATGCACAAATTACAACACCAATGGAGAAATTGTTGAGGAAAGAAGCCAAGTTTCAATGGAATGAAGAGTGTCAACAAGGTCTAGATGTATTGAAGCACAAGTTAGTGAATGTGCCCATTCTAGTATTCACAGATTGGAAGAAAGAGTTCCATGTGCATGTAGATGCATTGTCCATAGCTCTTGGTGCAGTATTAGCTCAACCAGAAGAAGGTGATTTAGACCACCCCATTGTGTTTTATAGTAGGAAGTTGTCGACGATTGAGAAGAACTGGATGGTGACAGAGAGGGAAGATTTGGAAATGGTTTATTCCTTACAAAAGTTTAGACACTACTAGTTGGGGTCTCATTTAAGATGTATATAAACCATTTTGCTGTAAGATATCTTGTGAAAAAGATAGTGTTGGGTAGGAGAATTTGTAGATGGTTGTTGTTGTTACAGGAGTATGACTTTGAATTCATTGTAAAACCAAGCAAACTCAATGCAGGACCAGATCATCTGTTGTAGATACTGACAGGGGAAGATGCAAGGAATTTAGATGGCAGTTTACTTGATGCACATTTGTTCTCAATTCAAATGGTGGGTGACTACTTTACAGACATTGTCGAATTTTTGAGTATAGGAGAATCTCCATCAAACATGATAGTGGCTGAGAAAAAACAAATAGTGGTTAAATCAACAGATTACCAATTGATTGCGAGAATTTATAAGTTAGGCACAGATGAGAATCTATGACATTGTGTAGTAGAACATGAGAGACCCATGATACTAGAAGAAGCGCATGATGGAATAGCAGGAGTTCATTACGTAGGAAAGGAGACAACCCAAAATATCTTTCTTGCAGGACTATGGTGGCCCATGTTACATAAATATGCCAAGGATTATTGTCAGAGTTGTGACATTTTCTAGCGAGTAGGAAGGAAATTCATGAGGGATGATATTCCCTTGAATCCACAAGTCACATTGCAGGAATTTGATAAATGGGAAATATAATTTGTTGGACGGATTAGTCCACCCGCAAGAAGATAGGGAGCCAAGTACATAATCAATGCGACAAACCACTTGAGGAGATGGGAAGAAGTAGAACCAGTTGCAGATTGTAGTGCATAAACAACATCATGTTTTTTTTTTGAAAATGCATTTATAAGATTCAAATGTCCTAGAATACTTATGAGCGATTAGGGGACTCACTTTTTGAATAATACTATTGCATCATTGATAGAATAATTACAGATTCATCACTAGAAGAGTGTTCCTTATCACCCTCAAGCAAATGAGACAATGGAATATTTCAACACGATATTGGAGAATACACTGGCAAAAATATGCAATGTAAGAAGGGATGATTGGGACTTAATAATTCCTACAGTATTATGGGCTTATATAACTACATGCAATAAGCTAACGGGATAGACACCTTTCAGGTTAGTATATGGGCTGGATGCAGTCATGCCCATGGAATTTATTGTGGCGAGCTTACGCATTGCAACTATTGATGATCTTTTTGAGTCTGGCACAGTAGATGAAATATTGTCACAATTGTTACAGCTCGAGGAAGACCGATCTGTCACAATATTCCAGCATTGCAACTATTGATGATCTTTTTGAGTCTGGCACAGTAGATGAAATATTGTCACAATTGTTACAGCTCGAGGAAGACCGATCTGTCACAATATTCCATCAGCAAGTCCAGAAGGAAATAGAAAAAACATGGAATGATAAGCATATTAAACAGAAAAAGTTTCAAGTGGGAGACTTAGTGTTTCTATATGAAAACAAGTTCTTGCAATCCCATGGGATGTAGGAAACATTAGTTAGGACCATATGTGATTAGGTATGTCACAGACACAGATGATATTTAGTTGGAACAACTTGATGGATAATTTGTAGAAGGACTTGTGAATGGGAGTTGGCTAAAATTGTACAGGGACATCTGCACTCCCGTACACTAGTTTTAGTGCAGTAGAGGAAATATTGTCACAATTGTTACAGCTCGAGGAAGACCGATTTGCAGGTAATACTATTCTAGATGGATAGTACATGTCATGCCATTTTTGGTGATATGCGAAACATCACATAACTCCTCACGGTTAGAGAGTTATGTCCTGGTGAAGTTGGAGAACCCTCATGAGTTATCTAGAAGGTCAAAGAAGTCAAATTAATTCTAAAAGCTCCTACAAGAAGTTGACTAGTCAAGTGGGTGAAACTAGGAGTTAGTCATTCATTAAGTTGTTGCAATAAGAAAATAATTAAAAATAATTTAGTTGCAACTAGAAGTGGAGAATCTACTATTTGTAGTAAAGTGCGTTAGAAGTGGACAAGTGGTTAGAAGTGGGTTAGCCCTAAAAGAAGGAATGTTGGTTAAGTTGGTTATAAGATAACCCCTTGAGGAAGCTACATGGAAGTATAAATAAGAGAGAAAGGATCTCCCATTAGCACCTATTGAATATCATTGAATATCTATTTTTTGAAAGGTTATTTAGGCAGGTATTATTCATAGAGAAAAAGTGCGACAGAAAAATCATTGCATAAAAAGTGCGGCAGAAAAATCGCGGTAGAAAAAGTGTGGCAGAAAAATCACGACAGGAAAATCGCAGCAAGAAAAGTGTGGCAGAAAAAGTGCGACAGAAAAAACACGGCAGAAAAAGTGCGGCAGAAAAAATGCGGTAGAAAAACCGCGGCAGAAAAAGTGTGGTAGAAAAATTGCGGTAGTAGAATCGTGACAGTGAAACCATGGCATCATAATGCTACAAGAAGAAAAAAGTATGGTTTTCATATCTGTAGTGTTGAATCTATGAATTTGGTTGAGAAATTTCCTTGTAAATCTGTCAGATGCCCTCTTGGAAGTTTAGGGCTTGTTGTAGAGTTGATTTGAGGCAGATCTACTGAAGTTTAGTATTGGTTTATGTTTGAGGGATTTTGGTTG
>CBVK0102968150.1:0-17568 GCA_900067695.1 Picea abies
GCAAGGAAGCTCTTTTCTGGGAGGATGCTTGGCAACAACTCCCTCGATTGAAAGACCAACCTTCGTTTTGTAGCTTGCAAACCAAAATGAAAAAACATATAAAGACTAGGGTGGCTCACTATTGGACAACAGAAACAAACCATAGAAATTGGAGATGATGGCCCCCCCATCACCCATGGTCTATAGTTTTAGACAATAACACCTTGGAAGGTTTCTTGTAGGACCTCGACAAAAGGAGAATACGAAGCTCTGAACAACAATACTGCCTTAGATGGGGCACCACAACTTTAGGAAACTTCTCAACCAAAGAAGCTTATGATATTTCATCCAAGCAAACTAATATCCCATGAGCTCAAATCTGGAACAATTTATAGAGCCAAAACCTTTGGCCGAAAGTCTCGACCTTCCTGTGGTTGATATCTCTAAACAAATCTCTTACCTGGGAAAATATGTGCAAACAGGGCTTCATGGGTCCCTCATGTTGTCCTCTCTGTCGGGAGCAAGAGTGGACTGCATAACATCTCTTCAACACTTGTAAATATATGGAATACCTTTGAACCTTCTCAGATATTCTCTTTCATCTCTCAGTTCACAACAGATACTCCATTCGAGCCACCTTAGAACTATGGCCTTCTTCAATAACTCAAAATTCTATAGTCAACAAGGCTCTTGGAACCTCTTACTAGAATTCTTACTTGGGAATCCTGGAAAGAGAAAAAACGTAGGATTTTTTAGCTTCAATCCCTCCCTGTGGTAGATCTATGGAACAAGATCATATTTTCATTGAAGGAAACCATTATGGCCCAACCTTGGAAGGAAGAGTATTGGAAAGCTAGCACATTTGAGATTTCTATATTACAAGACCTTAATCTAAAATATAGCCTTGCTACCTTTATCCAAAGTGTCGTCTCCAGTGCCCCAGCTTCGGCCTCCCATTGGAACCCTCCCCCAAAGAGATTCATCAATATAAAATTTGATGGGGCCTCTAAAGGAAACTCGAGACCATCAGGGTACAGAGGAGTCTTTCAAAATAGTGAAGGAAGCATTTTGAGAACTTATGGGGGCAAGATGGGGATAAATACCAACAACGTAGCGGAACTTCAGACTTTGAAGGAAGGTCTTCATATTTCCCCGGCTTAGGGTTACACCAAGATCATCACAGAAGGAGACTCCCAGATAATAAATAACATGCTTAAGAGTCTACAACATGGATATCCAATCCAGAAAATCTCAAAAAGTTGGAGACCAGAATCCATCCTAGGGACCATTTATCAAACTCTAGCCTCAATTCTAGTGATCATCCCCAGCCATGTTCGACGCTCTACCAATAAGATGGCAGACTAGATTTCAAATGAAATCCTAAGTACAGCAATAGATGTGTGGGACAATCCCTAAAACCCCATAGAGGATGAGGGTTTCTCCTCGGCGTGTACTATAATAGAAAGGCAGGACCATCCTCCCCAGGATCCTGAGCTCGAGAAGAAAACAAGAGAGATGTCATTATCCCAGGAATAAAGGGGAAATATCAACACAAAATCCTCTTTGGAGGCAAGTATAGGTTGTGTGGAGGGTAATCAGGGTGGTTACCCAACTTTGGCAAGGAGGGACCCAACAAGGCAAGAGGATTACCGTCAAGTGAATGGAGTAGACACCTTTTCTACCCACCTCAAATATTGCAGCCCAGTTGGCACTCAGCTTTGGCAATCAAGGAAGGTGTCCTACCCCACAATTCAAGAAGATATCAGCTTAATAGAATCCATGAGACCCCCATCAACAATGTTGGATCACCTTTCCCTGGATGGGGTGCTTGGGACACGAGCAGAAGGGAGATCCTTCCCCTAGGTGAAAATGTCGAACATTAATGAAACAGCTCCCCTAGACGAAGACCTCGCTAAGAAGACCTCTCCTCCAATGTGTGGCCATCACTATCAAGTATGAGATCTAGCATGATTAGATAGTGGAATTCGGAGAGACAACAATCTCGGGAATCTTTTTAACCCCAAGGAAACTCAACAACAAGACTCCTCTACATGTGGACAGCTACACTATTTAACATAGGGAGATCCTCTCGAGAAGCAAGGGGGGAGAACCATGTGGCCTCTCACGAGTATCCCCTCTAGCCAAGTCGAATGGATGAGGACCAGTGCCAAGTGGACTCGACCATCACTACCTCAACTCTAGATAGAACCCAACAATAAGACACCATTGTCGACACCTTGTATCAACATTTATTGTAGGGACTTTGTGTCGAGGAAATAAAGTTCAACACATAATAGATATCCCACACGTCTTCGGATATGGGAGGGATTCTGAGGAGAAACTAGTAGGTTCAAGGGGAAGAAACTCTAAATGAAATTTATGATACGTCTTCTCGACGCCCAGACTCACTCTCACCTCCTTGATTTCTTCCTCTATGTCGAGCTCCACTCTCCAAATGAGGAATGAGGCCCTTAGAGAATTGTTGATGCCTACTTTGAAACCTGGAATTTTAGTTTAGGACATCAGGTACCATTCTGCTAACAATGAGTGACCCTCTTTAACCCCTCTCTACATCTTATATCACCCTTCTCTCTATGCCCTCATCTGAGATACCATGGCTCCTTGGCATGACTATCCACCTAGCTACAAATGTGCTTCTAGAAACCTTAGTGCTTCATCCTCAAGGAATCATGAAGAGGGACATCCAGACTCCATAGTACAACGAGAGGCCTACAATGCAGCCAGAAATTATGATTCAAATACTCCTCATCGTTTCCAGAGAACTCTGGATGAAATTGAGGACACAGTCAGCTTGGAAATGGATATGACTACGGACTCAAAAGTAGCTAAGACCACAATACATTGGGTCCCAAATGTTGGTCATATAAGAGGTATGGATACTCGTTACTGGAGGATTGTTGAATTATATTGGCACATAAAAACCTTTATGGGGAAAATGCTCCAAACAAGGGAAGATGCACAAAATACAGTTCAAATTCAGCTTGATAATCTACACTTGTTGGTTAGATATATCCTCACCTGCATCCCTCCAACGCACCAGAATCGGTCTCCTCCTTGAGCATCTCATCACCAGTAAGCAAGGCTCAACGAAGAACAATTGGCAAATCCTCTGTCCTCCTCAGTGGGGCCCCCGGCCCCATGAAGTTGGGTACCATAGTAGTTTTTTTTTGTAATATGATAGCTAACAATAGGCATGGGATTGGTTCTTTTTCAATAACTTTGCAATATATTTTCTTTAATGTTTTTTGAATAATATACAAATAATATATTTGGCTGGATGATCTCTATCTTTTTTGTTGGTCTAGTTTCCCAAGTGGCAGGCCAGCAACAAGGATTTTTGGTTTGTATGATATGTTAAAAAATCAATATAATTTTTCCTATGAACTTATAAAAAAAAAATCAACACAACAAAATATAAGTCATTCTCAAACAAAGAGTCAATACACATCAATTAAACTCATATTGCAACATAGAAACAAGATAAAAAACTTGTCTTTTAAAAACAATTGTGCAACCAACTACTGGGGGCGGACGTTCCACCCAACCATAGACTTCTTGTTCCAATTTCAACAACAATTCACCCCCAAGCTAAGGCTAGCAATCAACAAAAGAGGGTGGTCTCTCACTTTCCATTCACAGCTCAGAAATCCCACAACCCACTGGTATTCTTCTACAGCTATCATGGTTTTCCACTAGCTCTCTTCCTCTCGACATGTCCAACCCAAGGAATGTACCCCTTCATTTCTCTTATTCCATCAAGAGTCCCAATTGTTTAGCAAGTTCTCTCTAGCACAAGAAACATGGAATCTCTCTATTAGGAAACTCAAGGGAGCTCACTGCTAGGAAAACTACCAGGAAAAACAACAGTAATCACTTGTTGTTAAAGTGCAAATCACACAGGAGTTCACTCTTCAGGCCTGAAAACCTGGCTCTTCAATATTTTTCACCAAATACACTCCATAATTCACTCTCCATAGTTGCTCCATCTCCAAGCTCTTCTTCCTTGTTCTATGTTTGTTGTTCATGCAAAAACAGTGGTTGTCTAAATCTGTTGTAACTGCCCATAGGAATTTTCCTTTCTTTAGTTTACTTGTTTGACTTAAACTCTTCCCCAAATTGATTATACTCAAACTCCATGCTCCCAATAACGATGGGATGTGACTTCTCACACTCACCCTCTTACATGTATTCAATGATTGGATTTGGGGAAACTCAATCAGAAATTAGAAGGTTCATATACCATATAGTGATTTTAGGAAGTGGGTTGAATTAATAGACATGGGTAATTCCCCCTTGGACCCCTCTTATACATTCTCTTAGATCCTTCCCTCTCTTGTGGATTAATCATCCTCTGTATATGTACATGTCCCCTTAGCAGTTGATATCACATTTTATTATTAAAACTTAGAAATACAATTCACATATACATCACTTATTTTATTATTAAAACTTAGAAATACAATTCACATATACATCACTTGGTCATAGCCACACATTATAACTACATTAAGAATCAATTAAAATGGGGATGTTACATTCCCCCTCCCTTCCAATTGTGAACCATCCTTGGTGCACACTATGTCAATATATATATACAAATTTACATCACAATTCTTAAGGAAATAAAATTATGCAATTTTACAACTCCAACAACAATTCCAACCAAAATATCTTGTTCTTCTTAAACCACTAACCCAAGGAATGTACTTTCTTCACTTCTCTCAATCCATTGGGCTATACCATTCTTTTATCAGGTCCCCCAACGTAGGTTTTCTAGGACTCTGATATGTGCTTCTGGAACTCTAGCTTCTCAAAATGAAATCTTGCATTCTTATATTATGTTTTCTTCAAAATTGTAAAAAATGTGTGAGTATAATTCCTGCATGTTTTCTTCATGCTCCCATGTTGCGTCTTCATGACCATAGAAAGTTCATTGAACATTTACCATCCCTATGGATTTGTTCCTGATAAATTTGAATTTTCAGTTCAGGATGCATACTGGTTCCACCCAGAAATCCCCTTCATGTTCCACCTAGATCATAGTCCAATCAATTATGTGGTTAGGGTTAGGAAAATATTTCTTTAATAGTGACACATGAAATACATTATGCAATTTCATGGATGTAGGCAATGCTATCATGCATGCAACTAGTCCTGTCTTTTCTAAGATTTCAAAAGGTCCACAATAGCATGCTTCCAACTTTGGGAAACTTCCTAGTCTTATCGAACTTCTTTTTTCCTTCAATTTTAAAAACGCATGTTCACTCACTTTAAAATCTATGAAAACTTTGCTTTTGTCTGCATAATTGTTTTTCTTATCTTGAGCAACCTTTAAATTATGCTTGATCCTTTCCATTTTCTCTTCCATTTCCTTCAACAAATCTATTCCAATAATTCCTCTATTTGCTCAATTATCCCAACTCACTGGCGTGTTACATTTCCTACTATACAACACAACTTAAAGATTTTGTGAACTTTGATACCATCCTATAATGTTTCCATTACCAGCAACTAAACAAGATTGCTTTGATACTAATTACAACATACAAATAATCTGTTATGTATGATTATATACATGTTCATAACTGAATTATGCACAATCATAACATGATTATACATGCATCATAACAGCATAAACTCATGAAAACAATTGCACAATAATTATTGCAGAACATGATTTAACACACAAATTGGCACTTATCTTTGAATAAATGACACCAACTATGTGTAGACCTTCCACATTCCTCCTAGCCTTAGACCGCACTGCTCATCACTCTTAGCAGTGGGTCACCCATGAGCTAGGGACAAAATCCACTTTGGTTAGGGTTCCTATCAAAGCTAAGTTATCTCAATCAGCAAGAAACTCAACCACATGTAACTCAGTCACAGGAAACTTCGTCACAGGTACAAATTCATATTGACAGCCTACAGTCCCTCATTCCCCACATGCATGTCCCACCCAAGGAAGTGTGACCCTTCTCTACTCAATAGTCCTTCGACTGCCCCACTTCCATTACAAGGCTTCAACAACAAGTTGGACAGGAAGTCTCAGAGCCCTGTCGTTGCAGTTTGGAACCTCGAGAGATTACTTCCCTGCAATTCTCTCACCTGGAGAGAATGCAATGTCCCACGAACTTGACAACCCGTCTCTTCAGTCTAGCTCTCCAAGAAAAGCAATGTACATGTATCTATGACAGTAACAACAAAATATTGGTCACAGTAACAGTCGGGTTCAATGACAATAATAGTCGACTATCGTTCCCCTGCTCACAATTCCATCCCTCCCTAATGATGATCTAATGATTTCCAAAAAGGTACTAAGTCCAATTATCTGGATGCATGTTCCCAACTTGACACTTGTCCGGTTGAGAATTGTCTCCATTTCACACGTCCCTCTCCCTCAGACTTAGGATAAAATAATATATCCTTGCTTTATGCTTTTAAGGAATATTAATATAATATCCCCTTGGTTTTAAGCCCCCTTAACTTCAGCTAGTGGAGTTTAAGCCTCCCATACTCTTTTATGTGGTTGGTTTGCCGCAATGATGTATTTTCATTATAATTGCATGTGATTACATTTACATCTCAGTACAAAAGTATTGATCTTTTGCATCCAGGCTCACCAGCCTCAAAAACATAAAGCTCGTGCACTAAACCAACGCGCACAAAACTTCTGGCATGTGCACACTCTCCTTTCAGTGTGCCACCCCTGCCTTTACACAGGTGCATATTATAACATAATGTATATACAAAAGGTTCTCTGGCCTTCAAAACCCGTGCACTAAGTCAATGTGTGTTGAATCCTGGAATTTGCGCCAACCTGGAAAGCTCTTCCTTTAATGCACCATCCTTTCGCATTTACACTTATGTGTGCTGCATATGTTAAGTTGTTTCATTTTCAATGCGTCATTCCTATGTACTTACACAGGTGCACACCAAATATATTAGACTGCGCGCTCTATCATTTTAAAACTGTGTGCACTCCTTTGGAGTGATATTCACGTGCACTAACTTACTGCACGTAGAACCAAACTGAAGTTCTTATACTATCAACTCACCAACTTATATGTAAATGACAGTTACATTCATATGTACACTTAGGGTTTAGCCTAGGGGTATTACACATGGGACATGTGTCAGTCCCATGCCGACTGGGGGGGATCAAATGCAGTTAAACTAACTACAGGCCGGGGGGAAATCCACATGCGAGTGACACGTCAATAAGATCTTAAACAAGGTAGAGTTTTGTGCCCCCCTTTTGTGTTAACCGTCGAGCATGTAGGGGGGGGGAGCAAGATGAAGTAATGACCATTGATTTTATGGTTGAAGCGTGCAATTAGATCTGCATACACCATGCATGATTTATTAACATAAAAGCCATGTAATAACGATATAAAACATTAATCTACTATTAACGTTTTTTAAAAATAAACTTTAATAATATTATTATTTCAACCTACTAATCCTAAATAAAACACGCGATTATTAAAATAAAACAATTCTAATAAAGATTTAAATTTCATTCCAATTTTATTCGTCTAGACATAAAGAGAAACTAGAAATAATAAATAAAATTTAAAATTTTATTTTTGTAAAAATCAAAATTTGGGCTATGTTACAACAATAAGGTTAGTGTTTGACAAGGTCAATCTAGGCACCTTAATTATAGTCTACATGCATTGTACATCCTATTCTCTCCTATTCTACAAAGGAGAGATAGGGGCATACCATTGAAATATGCCTTAGAGATTTTGGCAAGTGAGTTGCTATGCAATTTTCTATTTTGAAGTAAATATATAGTGTGATCGAGTGTTGTACGTTTGTGCTTGTTGTCATAATTTTGTATACAAAATATATAAATCAAAGTTGCAGAGAATTTTTAGCGCGAGAGCTTAAGGTATGGTTCAATATAAGTAATGTACAACTATTGGAATAATAGATTTGTATGCATGCTATATACTTAGTATTTCATTTTTAACCATATTTTTGAATATGGAAATTAGAACTATATAATTAATTTAGTTAGTTGTTTTGTGGACTCTTATTTGTAGGCTTATATTTTATTTCTCTCTCTCTCTCTCTCACACACACACACATATACTCTTTTGGGATAAATAAAATAATCACATTATCAATATGAATGATTTATATGATGTGCTACCTTTTCATAGTTTGCCATTTTATATTTTGACCCTTAAATTTTAGAGTGTAAATAGTAAGTTCAATATACATTTTTTAACCCTTCATTTCTATATGGATATCAGCTACAAAAATTACATGGAAGATTCAATATGTTGACATGGCTATTTTACAATGTCTCCATAAGGGAATCCAAATTTTGGATAAGCTCATTAGGGTTTTTTTTTTTTTTTTCAAGGTAATATCGCATGAGAAACCCCTGAGTACTTCCTCGCTTCGTGGATGGTAAACGGGGTAAACCGCTGGCCCTGATGTCAATGGCAGGTCTAACCCCAAGGGGGAACAAGAGATTCGAACCCGTGACCTCTTCCATTGGGGATAGTTTCACGTTTGGCTCAAAACCACTTGAGCTAACCCTTGGGGCTGGGTCCTTCATGCTAATGGGTTGCACTTGTTTCCTCTTTCCTCTTTTGTATATTAATCCAACCAATATATTGATTGGCAACTAAAGGAGATTCTAGCACCATCAATTTCTTTGGATCATCATGTAAGGTCAAAGGGATTGGTTCCCTTTCTTGGTTCGAGTTACCCGATTCATGTCTCTTCTTCCCTTCGAAAGGCATTATCAAGTGGAGAAACTAGCTACTAATGTGGGGGTGACTCTTGAGTCGTAACAATATGTGTATTTATATTACCCTTCTTAGAGGGCTTGCAGGGCCCTTGACAAAATTCACCTTCTTTTATGTCTCTGAATCTTTTTTTGTGCCACCTGATTATGGTTTGATACTAGGTCCTTCCACTAGGAGACTTTTCCTTTCTTCCACCTTGATGATCCTTAGCATTCAAGTAGAAAGTTGCTACATGCCTATGCTTGAAACAAACTTTGCAATGGAAAGCAATGTGTTCATAGTCTAGTCATTATATCCAACTATGATTCTTACTATCCAACATAATTATATCAAAAATTCATTTACTAAGATCAACACAAATGTAGAATTAAGCATAGGTTGTGTCCTACATAACTTTTTTTCCCAAATCATTAACAATACACTTACCAAAGGATTACCAATCGTTGAAAGATACTTAGAACACCGATATTCATGAAAAAATCTTAATAATATTACCCAAATAAAAATCTTTGTTCATGACTCCATAAGTGAAATAAAACCTAACACCCATGACTTTGTAAGAAGGCTCACTTTGTCCATGAAACAAAGGCATTTACTGATAACATGTGATTTATCTTACTTATATTAGCAAACCAAAAACCTAACACCCATGGCTTCATAAGGAGGGTCACTTTGTCCATGAAACGAGGGCATTTATTGATAACATGTGATTTATATTACTCATATTAACAAACCAAACAAATAAACCTTTTACTCATGGGTTTGTTACAACTAGATACTCTAGGAAAGATCTAAGAAACTATGATCCATGACCAACGATATTTCATTATTGACCAGTCCATTAAATTTACAAATCATCACATGTTTCATAAGAAATCTTCTCACTTTTATTAGTTTAATATTTAGTGTATGATATATTATGAATTTATATTAGACTTGCATACTCAAATGCCTCCATTACAAGAGCTTCATATAAAAAGGAGCAGATGATTCTTTCAATATTTAGATACAAGTACAAAAACACCGATATAAAAGTTGGTAGGAAATGACCACCTTCGTGGAAGTTACTATTATTTATGAATATTAAAACCATAAATAAATAATCTATCAATTATAAGTACAATGAATAGACTTTTGCCATATACAAATCAAATTCAGCTCTGCTCCACAATGTGTTACAGCAAGCCATGGTGAGTATTTAATTAGGAACTAAGAAATATTGATGCAAACAATGTATTATGAGCTTTATCTTTGTTTTATTTATTTATTTAAAAAATAAATATGAAGTTACTTTTGATCAAAATTATATATAATTCAAAAGTATTGTTCCCGACTTTTTCGATCCAAATTATATATAGTTCCAAAGTATTGTTCTTGATTTCTCTTGTAGGGGTATAGTCTAGCCTAAACTCTTAATAAAACAAACTTTTAAAATATGTAAAAGAAAGCTAAATGAATGTCTCGGTCAAATATAGGTTTGAGTTTTGTGTTGATTGGGTGTTGTTCCTGAGGTTTCATAGTTCTATGTTTGTCAATTATTGTTGCATTATTTCTTTTTCATTATTATTTAAGGAGTCTACATAAAGGTGTGCCATATTTTGGAATTGATGAATTCATTTTTAATGTGCTTGAGTGTGGTATATTTCATCTTCAATTCAACAATTTTTTGTTTTTGATGTTGCATTATTTCCGTTAAGCAATGTTATTTCATTATTTTTGCTAGTTTCTCGGGCTTGGATTTTCTCTGCTATCTCTGATATAACTGATTTGTTTCCCATGATAATGGCTTCATGAGTCTTGAGAAACTTTTTTATGTCAGTTGTCTCACAGACAGGGAACACTCTATGTGCCTATGAGCCATTGTCTCTTCTAATTGCATGCCTATATTCCAATTCAATAGATTACCAATTGCTTCTCAATCCAACAACACAATATTGTGGTTTGAAACAAAGAAAACCACACTCACCCAAGATCAATACCTCCACTGCCTAAGTTCTTGAAAGCAACCAACTGCACTCAATGCTTTGTCCACAATAATACCCAACATATTTCACTTGTGAGAGAAGAATTTCACCAAATAGGAGTCAACCAAGTGGTCATTGCCCATACTAGCTTCCAATCTCATAGAGGCCCTATTCTCCAAATTTTCCAAAGGGTAGAGAAGAGCTTCCAAACTCAAGATACCCCAAATTCGTAGTTGTAAAACTCTCCCTTAGAGTGCAACTAGTTTCATTCAACCTTGAAACTCATCCATTATCCCACTTGCAAGGGAAAATATGATAATGGGTGGTTGATTGACTGCCCCCATTCAATGCCTCCTATGCGAAGCACAAGCCATGCTCTCCCGTATCAAATGAAGGTGTTGGTCAGATACATGCGATTTGACATGCCCGTGAATTAACACGTATAATAAGTTCCTATAATAAATTCCTTCGTAATTAAACGAGGTGGGTGGCTTAATGCCCATTGTTTTAATTGCTCTTAACCATAAGATTATGGAATTGGGAACCATCTCTAGCCCATTTTATCTCGTAAGGTTCCTTGATCAAGCCTGCTCACAACATTAACCAGATTGTTCACCTTTCAGTTCAATGATCTTAACACATGGAAGAATTCTACCTTTTCCAACCTTTCAACTTCTTTATTGATTCTGTGTAATATTCTTAATGGTGCACTTTTACTTTTCCCTATACCTTTACACATAGATTTGATTATCAGTTTCGAATCTCCGATGATGATTAATATATTATGTCAATAATCCTCAACCCCTATAACATAATAATTTTCTCTTTTCCTTCATAATCAATAATCATCCCTCATGTG
Organism: Picea abies; assembly: GCA_900067695.1. NCBI lineage: Eukaryota > Viridiplantae > Streptophyta > Pinopsida > Pinales > Pinaceae > Picea > Picea abies. The sequence continues at coordinate 11,592 of CBVK0102968150.1, forward strand.
CCTACCACCTTGAATTAATTAACATTTTCAAGCACACTACCTACTTCATATTCATGATAAAACATATCAATACACATTGAAAAATATCAATCCCCATTACTATTAAAAGTTAATATAGGCTTAGTTTTGTACACAAGGAGTAATGATGACTCCTACAAAGAAGGATCAACTTTATTGATTTGGGTGGTATATAACAAACTTGTGCACCATCCACGCACTCAGTAAGAAAATGACTAAATCAACGATTTGACCTTTCCCTAGTCGCTAATAACATCCGCATATTTATTTACTTTATATTTTCCATCAATACTTCCGAGAGGCACTATTCAATATGAAAATCATAGCTAAAATATTTATTTTGTCAAAAGTCACGCATGTTTTGTATTTGTTTTCAATGGCATCGAGTTAGGCGAGAATGTTGATCCATGATAGAGAATATATAGTTGGAAATTTGAATTTTGCTGTAAGGAATAAATTAATAAGAGTATTTTGTTTTACCAATCAATTAAGTTTTCAATTCAATAAATAACATTTCAATATTATTAAAAATTAATATAAAAAATTTCACAATATTAAAAAAAATGAATATAATTTTGTTTACAATATTAAATAGGAAATGAATGTAAAATATTTCGCAATATTAAATAATGGGGGTGATTTCATTGTGTTATAGTGCATGGATTTTGTACTTAGTGCATTTATGTATTCAATGTTCAAAGATAACCATTAGGCTTTCCATCATCTTGAGAGAGAGAATTTGTGTTAATTGTCTTTTTTCAATTATTCTATTGGTCGGGCTTAGCTGTCTAATTTTGTTTTCTCTATTTAATGTTTAATGCATAGACAATGTCCCATTTGTTTCTTTCCTAGGTCATATACTGTGATGTTTATTTCTTGGTTGGATGTTTTATTCCTTACCTTGGATCAACTTTGATTTGGTCCACTTGGATATGTCGTGGGCACACATGAGGGTTGACAAGGTTAAAGATGATATTCCATCTTTCCATTTCACTCATGGTGCATCATCAATTGATTGTATGATTGATTTGCGCCCATTTTTTATAGACCAACAAATGAGAGAGCATCATTTTAGTGAAAATCCCATTGATCTATGCAAGACTAATAAATCCACATATTAGTAATTGAAACCTTTGAGTTTTCCTCGATGATTATTTGTTGTACGTTGGACCTGCCTATGTGTTTGCCCCATCTATAAATAGCCCTCATTTAGTATTGTTCTAGATTTTTGGTTTTCATACAGAAAAGTGTCGTTACTTTATCATATTTTTTTATTAAACCTCTCACACCTTCAGTCAAACACTTCTATGCATGGGATATTATTGGCCCACCATACATTTAAACATTAACAACTTTATTATGGCTTTATTGGCCCACCATACATTTAAACATTAACAACTTTATTATGGCTTGTAACTCATGTTAGTGAGTTGCCTCAAACTAGTCTCCATAAAGCCCCTCATAACAAGGGTTTGCCTTCATTGTTGTGTTCATCTTTTAACTTGGACTCTTCCCTATGTATTAATTTGTTCAAGTTGGATCTAAGATTTGCCTTTATGGGTTTCTCTTGGATCCCTTAATTCCCCTTCCAAGGAGAGTTGTCAACAATGTTATTATAGGGAGAGCACCTCATAGTTGAGGGCCACTTTCAACTACCATTCAAGAATATTGTTTTGTTATTTGGTAGATTCACTGTGATTCTTTACATATATATTGCATTGTTAAGTGACTTTGTTTTTAGGTACAATGCAACGAGATTGGAGTGTCTTCTAGTGTAGTGGGAGTTTGTCTTCTTTGTTGGCTCCACCAAAGATTATAAACTCTTATTGATTTACATGTGTTCACTCCTTTCCCCTCTCTCTTCATTTGAACATTTCCTTGTTTCTTGCTTCCATAGTTAGATTTCCTTTTCTGCATTTGATTTCTATCTTGTTAAACAACACCTTGAAACTAACGAAGAATTGATTTAAAATAAACTAAATCAAGAGTGAAGGTTAACTCAAGATTAATAATTAACCATATGACTTCTATTCTTCTTTTCATATTCCCCCTTTGGCACCTCATTGCCTTCATAAAAAATGGTGGCGACTCCACTCCCTTCATCCTCCATCTTCACTATGGTGGCAAGGCCATTTCTATGGTGGTGCAATGTTTCATTCTAATCACTGCTCCATAAATGGTCATGCCCCTCCTGCTAACATCTTATTGGATTGATTGTGGAATCTCAATGTCTTTTGTCAAATGTGCTTTCCCTCTTGTTAACGTTGTGCGATGTGAACTTGTATCTATAAATTAAAATAGTTAAATATATGCATGCCATATGCATCTTGAAACTATTGTAAAATTATACACTCTTATTTTCTTTTACGTATCTTATTTAACAATAAAATAAAATTATTGCATCAAAAGGTGCTTTCTATAACCCACTATGAAGGAGATGTGTAATTTCTTCCGTTCTCAACGTCACACATGACATTAAAAAATAATATTAAAATTAAAATAGTTAAATATATGCATGCCATGTGCATCTTCAAACTATTGTAAAACTACACAAACTCTTATTTTCTTTTATGTATTCTATTTAAAAAAAAATAATATATTTATTGTATTGAGAGGTGCTTTCTATAACCCACTATGAAGGAGATGTGTAATTCCATCCCTTCTCAACATCGCACATGACATTAAAAAATAATATTAATAACAACAAAAAATTCAATGTGAATCCCACATACACACACATAATGTGTGTGTATACACATACATATATATATATGTGTGTATATATGTATGCACACATACATATATGCATATACACACATTATATATATGTGTACACATATATGTGGTTTCATTGAAAGTTAATCATCATATATATGTATACATATACATATATATAAAGAAATTGAAAGTTAAAAATTTCTTATACTTGAAACATTTTATGGTGTGCTACTTAGGTATGAAGAAGATGTGTAACTCTTTTAGTATTCAACATAGAGTTGCCCCTTCCCCCCCCCCCCCCCCCACACACACACACACATATATATATATATATATATATATAAGTGTAAATTCATCTTAATTTTGGATCTATCATGTGAGGAGATGGATCTTAAGTTTCCCATTATATTGTTTTAGATAAAAAAAATTGAAAAAATGTTTACACATTGAAAAATTTAATCCCACTAGATATATAATAAATCTGAATTTAAAATAAATCTTAAATATCAAAATTCAAATATTTCATGTGAACACAAATAATTTTCCGATAATTAAAATCAATACTAATAATATATAATAATATATTATGCGAATTAGTCGCAAATTGTATAAATTACATTTTAACTTTTTCGAATATATAATATAAATAAATGTGTGAGAATAAAAACAAATATATATCATCTTGAAATTGTTTTAAAGCTTCTAGGTCCAAGCGAATTTAGATGGACGAAAAGGAAAATGGATACTAAAGTTAGGACATAAAATTAAGATTGTGTAAATCTTAAAATTATTTCCACGCGCTCAAAAGTAATTACTTGAAGGAAAAGTTAGCTCGAAGGAAATGAGCACGAAAGTTGGAAAATGGGATTAAAGTAAGTCGGTAAAAGTAACAAAATATAATTAATTTATCTATTGGAGGATCGAGAGATGTGTGCTTTCGTGGGAGGTGGGATGTGATGTAGGTAGCGAGGAATTCCATTTCGCATGGACTCGTTCGCCACATGAATATCTCCAGGGACTATTGCGCAATTCAACGCAAGGGTAAAACATCATATTAAGAATTGATTAGATTATATTTATGGGTTTTCCCTTTCCCTCTCCCCGCTCTACCCAATTCCAAGATCGATCACAGTCTTGATCCTGAGAGAGGCATGCTGCCCTGCTGCCAGAGCTACTTACGTTTCCTTCACAGAATTACAGAAAGTCATCAATCTGCAATGGCAAACTCGTTGGCCTTATCAGATCACCCAACGCCCCCACGGGGCCGTTCGAGGAGGCAACCGGTTTCGAACACGGGACATTCTTCCTCCTCCTCGTCCTCACCTCTGTGCGAGCAGTCGCCCGCAGCGACAGTGGACATAATAATCCTGATTCTGGTGCTGGGATCCTGCGGGGTTTTACTGACGCCGTATTTGAAATACATATGCCATGAGGCGGCCGAAATTCTGCCCGCAACGTTTGTAATGATTGGCGAGGTGGTATACGAGGCGCCCCTCGCATATGGTTCCGGCGCGGTTTTAGTGATCGTGACGGTGATTGGGGCAGTGGAGATTTACCATTGCAGATCCAGGAAGTGCGAAAACCCTCGGTGTAAGGGTCTTAACAAGGACATGGAGTTTGACATACAGTTGTTGACGGAGGATTGCCTGAAATCCTCGACCTCCTCCTCGGCCAAGAATCCCAGCAGTGTTGATGACGAAGACGATGGCAGGGATGATGAGGAGGTGCCGTGGAATGGGGGAATTGAGTTGAGGCCTGAGCACAAGGAGCTCCAACACGAGCTTCGCAGGATGGCACCGCCCAACGGAAGGGCCGTCTTACTTTTTAGGGCTCCATGTGGCTGCCCCATCGTCAAATTAGAAGCTTGGGGTCCCAAGAGATCTCGTAGATCAAAAAGGTAAACGAAGTACACCAATGAATTAAATTACTATTCATCATCATCAGGTGGACATGTGAACACGTAATTTATCCAATATATATTTTACCTCTCAGTATTTAGTCTTTTGCAGTCAGTCAATTTAGAAAGGAAATCAGGATATCTTCCTGATAATTCATGTAGCATGGTACTTTTATATTACTTGTGGCAACTTTCACTTACAGTCTTAAGGCTGGTCCATTTTAGGATCTCTTAGAATTTTGAAACATCTTTGTGTTTTATCAGGTTGCCACTGGTAATATTATTATTCATAAATAAAGTTTAAAATTTTATGTGTCTCTCTCTTCTGGCAAGCCCTAAGGTATTTTATACTTTTTAGCCGCGGTTGATTTTGCTTGAAAAATTATAGGTGTGGTATGTTTCCAATCCATATGATGAGCAAATATAGAATCCCCTGGTATTGATATCAGATGTTCCTCAAGAATAAGCACATTCAGGCTCTGGCATTAATTAATATCAAGGTGTAAGAATTTTAGAACCCACGTATCGAATCTCAATCTTGCATTTACCCTCGAAATTTGTTTATTTTGAGTTTTTCACAATCTTGCATTTCCCCTTGAAATTTGTTTATTTTTAATTTTTCACAGCCTTTCATTTTCCCCTTGAAATTTGTTTATTTTGAGTTTTGCAAATCAGTGAAGGATGTTAACAGGGTCTTGGTTAGATGGTTAAGCGGGGATGGTGATCTTCCCCCATCAAGATTCAACTTTATAAATCCCCCAGAGACATGTTTTGCCCTTCATGGGCCATCTCACCTGTGCAAGAATGTGGCTTCTTAGCTGAAGTGATCTTCCTGGAGTGTTGTAATCCGGCTACACTTCATTATCGTAATTTTCCCAGATTGGGAAAGGGCATGATTGCTGCATTTGGATAAGAGGAAGCATCTTGTAAAAAAATTAGTGAAGGCTTATAGTAGGGATAACTAAGTATTCATCTTGCTTTTTTCTCAGAAAATTGGCCCTCTTGGATCAAATGGTGTTATTAATGTATAAGAGTACACCGTGCACAAATATGGTGTTAAATGACTGCAGTAAACAGAGCAGATACAATTTGTCATGAACGTGTTGTATTGCAATATAAGGTAGTTGATAGAGGCCTTGTTTGGATGCATAGTTAAAGAGATACCATTTTATGATTTTGGCTGTTGAATTATACTGCCCAATAAATCTTTCTTGTAGTCTTGGTAAATTTATCATTATGCACATCATCTGGAAATAAGAGATTAGAGCTTTCTTGTTTTGTTCTCTTGTTACTCTCTCTGTTTTGGTGTTCTACACAGGGGCCTGACATTTAGCACATGCATTT
>CBVK0102968168.1:3949-29336 GCA_900067695.1 Picea abies
CCCCCCCCCCCCCCACCATTAAAGGTAGATCAGTTGGGGAGGTCTGAAAAATACCTTGGGCCATTGATCTATGTGCTTTCCTTTTGACCGTAGATCTATTCACACTCTTTAACACACATTCTGGACCCCCCCCCCTCCATTAAAGTTAGAACAGACGGGGGGGTCCGGAATCCAATGTAGACTGTAGATCTAAGCGTCGAAACTTGTGTTATCCAGATGCGCGCATGCATTATCAGTGATTTCGGACCCCCCCCCATTGTTAAAAACAAAATGGTTGGGGGGTCTGGAAAGATTTGTTCATCGTAGATCTGTGCACGATCATCTAAGTCGTTGATACATGAGAAATGCATAAATGCAAGCGCGGAAGCCTAAGCACCCAGAGAAACTTAGGATAAATGCATATCATGGTTTTTTCCCAAAATTTTACATGTTTACATCACCAAGGGGTTAGACAAACAACATTTTAAGCATCCAAGACATGGTCCAACATTAATCATCGAGCTGGTTTTATTGAAATAAAGCAAACTACCTTGTGTTCTAACCTAACTTCCTATGACAATTAGTCCAAATTAAACTATTGGGATAAGAACTTACTCTATCCTAGGGCTATCTGACCAAGATTAGACAGTCTAACCAGATTTATTCACTAAATAACCTAGATCATTTGGCTAAGATTAAACAGTTTAGCCAAGCTTACTCACTATTCCTATCAACATCAATTTAAAAGAACTTGGCCATGCTTGAAAGATTTAAAAGAACTTGGCCATGCTTGAAAGGTATGGACCAAGTCACTGTTATTGCATGGGTCTCTATTGAAATTCTTTTATGCCCTCTTTTATTCTTTTTCTTTTTCTTTTTCTCTCTTTTCTCTTTTCTTTTTCTTTCTTTTCTTTTTTCTTTTTCTTTCTTTTCTCAAATCATTTGCAGAATGAAAAATCATTTGACAAACAAAAACACTAAAGAGATAATATTTCAGTCACCGGTTGATCCTATAAATTATAGGGTGATAACAGGTATCAAAGACTCTGAGCACCATCTGGTTATAAAATACCATGGGGATTTGCATAGGTACAACTAAACTGAAATGGATTTTCTAGACATCTCATCACTGGGAGCTTCCTATCGATATGTTGTCAAAATCAAGCATAAATTTAGGCACCAGAAGAAATGGGAGTTCGGGTTTACAAATCCCCAATAACCAAAGTATGATAAAGACAATCCTAACAAATAGCCTCCTAAAAACCAGTCTAAGCCACAGGAAAACAAGGGTCTCGGAAATACGAAGAAGGACATTGAAAAGTGGTGCGATTTCAACAAAATCCCCTGACACAACACTGATGAACGTCTCTCAAAAAAATCATTGGTGGCTGAAATCAAAGAAAAGGATCTGAAACCTGATTTGGAATATAATTCATAAAATAATGGGAAAGGCCATATCATCAACGCTGACCCCACTGCTACTGTCACGACCACAAAATTTCAACCAAAAGAAGCAACATATCTTGAAGAGGGTGAGCACCTTTTTCATTCATAGATGTGGGTGAAGGGGACCTCGCTGCGTTTTATTGTTGATAGCAGAATCATGAAGAACCTCATCTCAACAGAGGTCTTCAAAAAATTGGGATTGTCGACAAAACCACACTTGCAACCATACAACATTAGGTGTCTTCTCCAGGGACAAGATCTCCATTTCATCCAACAATGTCCATTTTCATACATTATCCAACCCTTCAAGGATGAGGTATTATGTGATGTTGCCCTACTATATGTCTGTGATGTTCTTTTGGGACAACCATATATGTAGAAGTGACATGTTATTTATGAGTATCGACCTCGTAGTTTCATTTTTACTCCCAGGGATCATCTCTACAAGATACCAGAGGTAGTTCCGACTACTATCCCACCTAAACAGTACCGCAAGGTAATCTCGCATACTACAAAATTTAGTCTCTTCACAATTTGTTCAAAAGGTGAACAGAAGGACACTGCAACCACTGCATCCTTGGACCAAGACCTTTCTATCCGATAGAAGCATATTGCAGAAGACAAAGAAGATATTATTTCTTCACCTACAAGGTTTCCTACACACTCCCCAGTCAAGCCAAGATTCAATAGGTTGGTTGAACAGATTCAACAACGCAACTTCTCCAGCAAGGCAATCAACTCACCAAGACTTAGATTCAACAAACTATTTCTCCTCTCTCCCGAGAACTCAACGCAATGGAGACCATTTATTCCTAAGGAGGGAGGATTGATTCAGGTGGATATGGGTGGCCATCCACCTATTCCAACTAGTTCAAAATAGTTTGTTGGTAGTTTACTATTTTTAACAAGTTTTCGGGTCCTAAACTTCTGGGGCCATTTTGAGGGCCTAAACTATGTTTTTTCATGATTAGGAACCTCAATGATAGTAATAATAATAGGCTCTAATTGATCCCCGCAAATTAATATAATCATCGATACCTTTCCAACGAGCTATTGTATGCCACAAACGGAGATCGTATGCCAAATTTACGCCCCCGGGAAGTTCGTACACCAAACTACCCAAAACAAGGCTCACAAAACTGTTGGATTTTCATCTTCCAGGGTTTTGGTTTTGGATTTTATTTATGTTAAAAAGGTCTTTTGAGCCTCATTATAACAATCATCTTCTTGCAAATGAGCATATCCATCACATCTCTTCTCAGAGATAAGTTGCTACCATGCTAGCGAGTCTTTCACTCTGTATTTCTATAGTTTTGTACATTTCACTCATTAATAGAAATTGTGTATTATTGTATCTCTATTTTTATGGTTATATATCTGATATATCTTTGTACATTGTTTTATTATATCTTCGTTCTCATTTTGTGGCAAAAATAATCTAGATCATTGGTATTAGAGTCATTTGCTCTTGATCATTTTTTTCAGTGCATGTCCCCGACAAGGTCCGTGTATAGCAAGTTGGGTGTCGAGCTTTCCTCTCTCAAGGAAAATCGCTCTCACACACCCAAGAAACCAACCATGGCAGAAGAAAGGAAAAGCGATGGAGAAGATGATTCTATTAATTTGTTGCTTAAGAAAGCTCTCATGTGATAGGGGGACAAAATGATGGAGATTTTTTCCCACATCCTTCAATGCCCGCCGATAAAAAAAGGAACATCTTCATCAAGCCATCACTTTGGAGGCACATCTCTTTTTAAGGTACAAGTTAATTTTGATATTACCGTATTTGAAGGTCAGATAGATGCGGATGCCCTAGAAAAATGATTAAATTTTCTAGAAGGTTATTTCTCTGTTCATAACTTTTTCGACAAGGAAAATATCATCCTCACACTCCTTAAGGCTCTCCCCCATGTCAAAAATTGGTGGGAAACTTATTGGGAGAAAATTTCCACAGAGGAGTCTGGAATATATGAGGTCGAGACCACTTGGGATTTTTTTGTGGATGCGGCCAAGAAACAATATTAGCCTGTTGGTAACTATGATGACTAGTACATGAGATGGACCACATTGTGGCAAGAGAGGGGCCAAACAGTACCAGAGTTCACAAATACTTTCCATACCTTACGCACCAAGTTGGGTATCAAATACTTTGAGAGAAATTTGGTTTTGAAATATCGTGGGGCTCTACACAGGTACATTCAAACTGAAATGGATTTTCTGGACATCTCATCATTGGGATATTCCTATCGATATGTTGTCAAAATCAAGTAGAAATTTAGGCACCAGAAAAAATGGGAGTTTGGGTCTGCAAATCCACAAAAAACAAGGTATGTTAAAGATGACCCTAACAAACAGTCTCCCAAAAACCAGTCCAAGCCACAAGAAAAGAAGGGTCATAGAAAGACGAAGAAGGACACTGGAAAGTGGTGCGATATCCACAAAATCCCCTGGAATGACATTGATGAATGTCACTCAAAACAATCATTGGTGGTCGAAATAAAAAAAAAGGATTCAAACCCTGATTCAGAAAATAATGGGAAAATATAGATCATCGACGCAGACCCCACTACTATTGTCACGATCGAAACAATTCAACTAGAAGAACCAACATATCCTGAAGAGGGGGATATAATTTTTCATTCATAGATGTGGGTGAATGGGATCCCGCTACATTTTATTGTTGATAGAGAAAGCCAGCATAACCTCATCTTAGCAGAGTTCGTCAAACAATTGGGATTTTTGACAACACCGGAACCACAACCATACAACATCGGGTGGCTTGACCAGGGATGAGATATTTGTGTTAGCCATAAGTGTCGATTGTCATATGACATCCAACTCTTCAAGGATAAGGTATTATGTGATGCTTCCCTGCTATATGTATGTCATGTTCTTTTGGGCCAGTCATATATGTGGAAGCGCCATGCTATTTATGAGTCTTGACCCCATAGTGTCATTGTTACTCTGGGGGGTAATCTCTATAGGATACCAGAGGTAGTTCTGACTACTACCCCACCTAAACAGTAGCATCAGGTAATATATCATACTACAAAATTCATCCTCTTCACAGTTTGTTCAAAAGGTGAACAGAAGGAAAATGAAACCATTGCAACCTTAGACCAAGACCTTTCTATCCAACAAAAGAAGATTGCAGAAGAGAAATAAGATATTATTTATTCACCTAAAAGGGTGCCTACATTCTTCCAAGTCAATCCAAGATACAACAGGTTGGTTGAACAAATTCAACAACGCAACTTCTCTAGCAAGGGAAGCAGCTCACCAAGATTCAGATTCAACAAAATCTTTCCCCTCTCCCCCAAGAACTTAATGAAATGGATAACATTTCTTCCTAAGGAGGGAGGATTGATCTAGGTGGATATTGGTGGCCACCACTTATTCCAACTTGCTCGAAACAGTTTGTTGGAAGTTTACTATATTTAACAGTTTTTCGGGTCCTAAACTTTTGGGGCCATTTTGAGGGCCTAAATGATGTTTTTTCACAATCATACACATCAATGAAAATTGTATGCTCTTATTTATCCACCTAAATGAATATCCTCGTCGATACATTTCCAATGATCTATTTTTCACCCCAAACGGAGATCATATGCCAAAGTTATGCCCCCGAGAAGTTGATACACCAAACTACCCAAAACGAGGTCCACAAAACTGTTGAAATTTCATCTTCCAGGGTTAGGTTTTCAGATTTTCTTTATGTTAAAAATTTCTTTGGAGCCTCATTGTAACAATCGTCTTCTTGCAAATGAGCATAGCTGTCACATCTCTTCTCAGAGATAAGCTACCACCATTCTAGCGAGTCTTACACTTTGTATTTCTACAGTTTTGTACATTTCACTCATTAATAGAAATTGTGTATTACTGTATCTCTGTGTTAATGGTTATATATCTGATATATCTCTATACATTTTTTTATTATATCTCTGCTCTCATTTCATGCCAAAAATTATTTGGATCAGTGGTCTCAGAGTCATCTGCTCTTGATCATTTTTTTATTGCATGTCCTCGACGAGGTCCGTGTATTGCAACTTGGGTCTTGAGCTTGTTTCTCTTGAGGAAAATCACTCTCGAATGCCCAAGAAAACCTCCATGGAAGAATAAAATAAAAGTGAAGGAGAAAAATACTCTATTAATCTGTTGCTTGAGCAAGCTCTCACATGAGAGAGGGACAAAATGATGGAGAATTTTTCCCACATCCTTCAATGCCTGTTGATAACAACATGCACATTTTCATCAAGAATCCACTTTGGAGGCACCTCTCCTTTCAAGGTATAAGTTAATTTTGATATTCCTATATTTGAAGTTAAGATAGATGTGGATGCCCTAGAAAAATGGTTAAATATGCTAGAAGGTTATTACTCTTTTCACAATTTTTTCGACAGGGAAAAGATCATCTTCACACTCCTTAAGGATCTCCCTCGTGTCAAACATTGGTGGGAAAATTACTGGGAGAAAAGTTCCATAGAGGAGTATAGAATATATGGGGCCGAGGCCACTTGGGATTTTTTTGTTGATGCGGCCAAGTAACAATATTAACTTATTGGTAACTATGACAACCAATACATGAGATGGACCAAACTATGACAAGAGAGGGGAAAAATAGTATCGAAGTTCAAAAATAACTTCCATACCTTACGCACCAAGATGGGTATCAAAGATTCTGAGCGACATCTAGTTCTGAAATACCGTTGGGATCTCCATAGGTACATCCAAACCGAAATGGAATTTCTGGACATCTCATCACTGGAAGCTTCCTATCGATATGTTGTCAAAATCGAGCAGAAATTTAGGCACCATTACAAATGGGAGTTCACATCTGCAAATCCACAACAACCAAGGTATGATAAAGACGACCATAACACGCAGTCTCCCGAAAACTATTCCAAGCCACAGGAAAATAAGGGTCACATAAAGACGAAGAAGGACATTGGAAAGTGGTGCGATATCCACAAAATCCCCTAGAACAACACCGATGACTGTCACTTAAAACAATCATTGGTGGTCGGAATCAAAGAAAAGGATCTGAACCCTGATTCAAAAAATAATAGGAAACAACAGATCATTGACACAGACCCCACTACTATTGTCATGACCACAACAATTTAACTAGAAGAACCAACATATCCTAAAGAGGGGGAGCACCTTTTTCATTCACAGATATGGATGAAGGGGACCCTGCTACATTTTATTGTTGATAGTAGAAGCTAGAAGAACCTCATCTCAGCATAGGTCGTCAAATAGTTTGGATTGTCGAAAACACCACACCCTCAACCATAGAACATTGGGTGGCTTCGCCAGGGATGATATATTCATCTTAGCCAGTAGTGTCGATTTTCATACGACATCCAACCCTTCAAGGATGAAGTATTATGTGATGTTTCCCTGCTAAATGTTTGTGATGTTCTTTTGGGCTAGCCATATATGTGGAAGCACCATGCTATTTATGAGTCTCGAACACGTAGTGTCATTGTTACTCTGGTGGTTCATCTCTATAGGATACCAGAGGTAGTTCTAACTAATGTCCCACCTAAATAGTACCACAAGCTAATCTTTGATACTGCAAAATTCAGCCTCTTCAAAGTTTGCTCAAAAGGTGAACAAAAGGACACTACAATCACAGTAGCCTTGGGCCAAGACATTTCTATCCAGCAAAATAAGATTTTAGAAGAGAAAGAAGATATTTTTTCTTCACCTACAAGGGTGCCTACAGACTACCTAGTCAAGCCAAGATACAACAGGTTGGTTGAACATATTCAACAACACAACTTCTCCAGCAAGGCAAGCATCTCACCAAGATTCAGATTCAACAAATTCTTTCCCCTCTCACATGGGAACTCAATGCAATGGATACATTGCTTCCTAATGATGGAGTATTTATCTAGGTATATATATATGGCCACCCACCTATTCCAACTGGCTCCAAACAGTTTGTTGAAAGTTTACTATTTTTAACAATTTTTCACATCCTAAATTCCTGGGGCCATTTTGAGGGACTAAACGAAATTTTTTCATGATATTTAACCTCATTGATAGTCGTAGGCTCTCATTGATCCCCCTAAATTAATTTCCTCATCGATACCTTTCCAACGAGCTATCATCTGCCCCAAAAGGAGATTGTATGCCAAAGTTACACCCTCGAGAATTTGATACACCAAACTACCCAAACTGAGGTCCACAAAATTGTTGGATTTTCATCTTCTGGGGTTAGGGTTTTGGATTTTCTTTATGTTAAAAGGGCCTTTGGAGCCTCATTGTAAGAATCATATTCTTTTGAATGAGCGTAGACATCACATCTCTTCTCAGATATAAGCTTCCACCATTCTAGCGAGTCTTTCACTCTGTATTTCTATAGTTTTTTACATTTCACTCATTAATAGAAATTGAGTATTATTGTATCTCTGTGTTTATGGTTATATATATGATATATATATGTACATTTCTTCATTATATATCCACTCTCTTTTCATGATGAAAATAATCTGAACCATGTTGGCACTGATAAAAGTGGCTCTCAAGTGTCGATCAAATAGATCACCAACTTGAGTCTCTGAGTCATCTTATATACCTTGGTTCGGATAATGGGATCCAACTCATTACACTTGGAATCAAAAGCGAAAATGAAATATTGGGTTGAATTTCTATGACCTACTATGTATGACTAGATCACTACCATGCTCAACAACATGAAAGCACAACTTATTGACTGCAAGCTTAGGAAGGCTAAGAACTTCCACTTCGGGAGTTTCCTATGCACTTCTTTTTTGAGCAGGTTCCTATGATGAGCCCATGAACACACATATGAGAAAACCTACTACCTTTTCCATCCATAGTATGATGGAATGATGTTATAGATCTCATAGGAGGTGGGAAAATGTCCAACCCCTATGATGACAGTTTCTTCAGCTGGTGGGAGCGACAGACTCCCTTTATCGAGGACTATCCTTATGCATGCATTGATTTCACTAATGATCAAGATGTCATCATGCCTATTAGAGACGAGATACAAGATATAAGTAACCTTTCATTTTCTGTTATTTAATTTTCAATTTTCTAATATATAACTATTTATATCTTTTTGTGAGATCTGAAATACTAGCAAGTACCTTCCTTTTATGTAGACAGAGTACCCGTGAGAGCGACTAATGTTATGTGACATATCCAATGAGGAAGAGAGGATGCAAGATCGAGTGATGATAGAGATAGGACCCTGCGTAGTGTGGTCCAAAAATTTGATGCCCTCATGCACATTGTTTCTGTTGGGTCCCCTTTTTGATTCCTCCAATTACCTTATCTTGTCCTATATCTTGACCAACTTTACGTTAGACATATGCACTATTTGCCTATTTTATTCAAAGACATGTCTTTTATCCATTCTTGTGTATATATGAGGTAACCTATGTTTAAATCATGATTTATGATATTTCTTAATAATTGGAATTGAATAATTGATGTTAAATTATCTCTAATTACTTTTATTGATCCGAGCACACCTTATGGCACAACTCCTACTCATTTGGTACCTGTTTCGGCATTCATTCAGTATTCAATTCGTTTGGTACCTATTTCTGTGCTTGTCTCGTACCTATTTTTTTTCTCATATGGTACCTATTTAAATACTCATCCGGTACCTATTTCTGGGGTAGTATGGTACCGATATACTTGACTATGTGCATTCGATACCAATCTTCTTGTTCCAGCTATGCGCGTTCGATACTATTTTCTCATATGTAGGCTTGGGTGTTTGAACAATTTTTTTTTTCAATGGGTCCAATGAGTTTGTTGGCTTGAAAATCCTTTGTTCATTGAATACCATGACACACTTCATCCTCATGCACTTCATGTCATGAGGATGAAGTTTTTCCAATGAAAAACGTTATCTCAACTGATTGTAACATTTATGTAATCATTTGATGTTCTCTTGAGGTTTTGATTGTAACGGTTGTTTCTCTTTAAAAGAGAGATCCTTGTATATGATAGATGTACAAATACATAGTTAAGTATTGTTATGTTGTATATTTGATTCTTGAAGACTGTTCATTGTACACCTGTTTCTGAAGTAATGATATAAATTGCAGTTCATGGAATTTATGTGTGTGATAAAATCTTTCATTCTGTAAGTTTCTTTTAAAGCTACCCTGTTGGTATAGCAAGGTCCCACCGACCCAACCAAGGTAATATTCCTTGTATATTATATGTAGATATAATTATGGTATGTGTGGATGAAACAATATTGTGTTTCGATCATAGTATCTAATTTTTCTTTTGTTGTGTTCCAGTAAAACATTTGACAAAACACAATATAGATGTGTGGTAGTTTTGAGTGAGTGAGAATTTCTAGAGTGCAATATAGATTTCTGAATGCAACATATATTTATGAATAAATATTTTGTAGTCTTGTGTGTGTGTGTGTGTCGATAATCATTTGTTAGATGGAATGCTTTGATGTTTGTTTCTATTTTACAAATATAGGGACAATTAAGATCTCCATCTCTCACCCTACATGAACCTATAATGGAGTATCTCACTACACCTAGAGTTTCTTCAAGAATTGATTAGGTTATATCTTGCAAATATAGGAATAGTCAAGATCCATCTCTCACCCTACATGAACCTATAATGGAGTATCTTACTACACCTAGTATTTCTTCGAGGATTGATCGATCTTTCTTTTAAGAGTGTGCAGAGTGTTAGTTACAAATTGTTGTTAAACTAGTTGCTATAGGAAACATAGTAAAAGTTCATCTTTCCCTTTCATGAGCCTGTAAATGAACAGATTCATTACCTAAGAAAGATCTTTTACATCACATGTTTATTGATATTTTGTTTATGATTTTTTCTTTCTATTTTTTAAATTGTGTGAATAATATTGTTTGAAGATTTTGAAACAACATATTGGTTTTGAAGTGTTTGTTATGTAGGATATACTCATAATACATAGGAACTTATCTATTATCGACACATATATTGCATCAAATCTATTGATTATGAAACCAGATTGACATATTAAATAATTGAAATATATAGAACATATAATTGCACCAACAGTTCTTATGGATACCATTGATGATCTCCCCATAGGAATGCAGCGTCATGTCGTGGGGGTACCCATACCATGGGTTAGATTGTTCCAGGTGTTTGCACCCAATTCGTCACTTGGTGAGCAAATAAAGGGTGCTTACATGCCCAGTTGGGCCTTGCTAGGCATGACAGCTGTAGAGGAAAGAGTTAGAAAGAGAAACAACAAAACTATAAACAAGAAATAAATTAAAACAAACTAAAACTATGAGCATATAGAAAGGAAATAACAAAGACAACAAGACCAATATCACCAATGTTTTTGAGCTGGTCTATTGATGAAATCCAAAGCACAATGAAGAAAGGGGACTTGGGTCCCTTCTTCCCCCAATGGAAGGCTCTTGAGGCCCTCACAAACTTGCTCTCCTTACAATGAGAAAATGAGAATGATGGTTAAATAACTCTTAGCTCATCCACTCAAGAGAGAGGTGGATAGCTCGATGAAATGGTGCTAATGTGTTATTGTCAAGGAGTGAGTCCTTAAAACAATCTAAGTAGCATAACATTACATGAAATTCATTGAGAAAATGATGGTTCTTCATGGGTTTTTATAGCATGGCATTGGGTGATTATGTAACTCCTTTGAGGTGTGAAAAGGGGCTCTTTAGGGATCAATTAGGTCTTTGACCAGCCTACCATGTGGATTCAGCTCAGATATGATGTCAAATCAGCTTGGGAGCTGATCCATTAGTGGTTGGGAGGCCGACCAATTTCAATAAATCAGCCGTTTAGCAGGTGTGCGGGTTTTTGCACCCACAACCGTGCATCGTGCGCATATGCGCGCATGGTACGTTTCTGTCTCGTGCATATGCACGCGCACCCAGGTTCTGTAAAGCGCCCTTCAATTTTTGGTTACTTTGTATAGTTTTTGACCCTTTTTCAATGCTGTGAATGTGATTCAGTGCCATGAATAGCTTCATTCCTGTTTTGACGATGCAGAGTTCTTGTTGCCATGTGCGGACGAAATTTCAGTGATAACAAATGCCCCCTGATGGATGAGGTTAGGAGAAAAACGTATAGCCGGAATCCATCAATGTTTCTTCTACTGAGAATGGTGTTGTAAGGGAGAGCAAGAGTGGGACCATGTAGAGCAATCCTTTGGAGAAGAAAGGAACCTATAGAACCCGACTTTCCACAAGGTGCATAACAATATACAATTGTGTACAAACGAGGCGGGCATGCCCCATGCTCATATTATGTAACTCTAAAAAAATATTATGGAAATGTTGGTGTAGACAACTACAGTTCCCTCGGGGGTGGTAATGATAAAGGCAGAAGACAATTCTGCAATGGAACAGACTCTGAACAATTGGCAATGATCGCAGTAACAAACAGGGACGATGATGTGGGCAGTGATGGCCCTGCCAAGTTCAGAGGTCTTCGGCAACTGATGATAATAACTGCAAATAGTCGCAAAGTAAGACCCACCGCAACATGAGAAAGTGTTGGCATCGAATGTTATGGGGTTCAACGACATCAGGGAGCAATGGTGTTTCCCCCTGTGTCGTCCGAGATCTCTCATTGAATGGTAAATGAGAATCAAGATACTGTCGCCCTTCTGGAAAATTGTGCTGATGTCGACAAAAGGGGGACACGACTCTCAGAAGCAAAGGACTTTGCGGAATCTACTGTGGTGAAGAAGTGGCAGAGGTACATGGATGAAGTCAAGAAGTGGGAAGACTCAAGACTGCCCTTGGTTGGAGGGTATATGATATAATGAATGGCCGCAACCATGTGACAAGATCGAGTGTCAGGGGGATGACAGGATCATTGATAAGTTGTGCCAGAGGCGTGACAAGGTGAAGAAATTCATAGGGTAAAGGTAAGTGACCTGGGTAGTACTCTGAAGATATAGATGATGCCAGTGAGGGTAAATGAGAAGTAATACTCTAACCAAGGGTGACATGGGTTGCGTGCAGCCAAAAGGAAAGCAAGTCGCCAACAGTGACGAAAAAAGAAAATAACTGAAAATAAAGGCGTTTGTACAATAAATAATGAATAATTTTGTAAAAATGTACAAATACAGAAACAGGTGCCCCAGTGTGAAATGAGTGCCCCAGGGAGGGCAGAAATTTCTTGGAAAACTGATGAAGGGTGGGGGCCCCATTGGTGAGTTTCTGTATGAGGTAGGTGAAATGAAGATAGGTTCGCAGATGGGCAAACTGATGGTGGATGAAATGGTGGGTTCACGATCCTGCGGAGGTGCAGGTAAAAAGAACATAACCATAAAGAGATGATCTGGGAGTCCATATGGGAAGTTAGCAAAATGAGGAGAAGAAGTATGTGGTTGAGGCGCAACATGATGAAAGACTACCGGGACTCCCATCCCTAAAGGGTAATGAAGAACAACATGAGTGTCAAAAGTGCAAAAAAGGTGCTATGAATGGGACAACTCATGTGGGTAAGACAACTACCAGATACAAGTACCGCAAAATGCAAATGGAGGTGTGAGTATTGTAGAGCCGAGAATGGGTATCCTAAAGGCCAATATCAGAGGGTGTGACTGGAAATGTAAATGAAATATGGTGGGAGAGACTGCATGACAGTGCTGAGTATATACCTGAAGGAATGATGTGGAGAGATGATGATCAAGTACCTGCACATAGAACAACCAAATACCCAAAGTGAACAATATCTGAAGAGAATCAAAGATATGATCATGTATTAGATAAATGTGACAATGCACGTGCGTACTTGACCATGATATGAAAAAAAGGCACCCCGGGGGCTCAGAATGAAAAGTGGCCCAGGGACAGCTGTGACGTAGGTGGTAGGATGCTGATCCCGTGGTTGAAGACGGTTCGAAAAATGGACACCTTAGGCTCCCGGAATGGTGAGTGGAAGTTTGGAAAAAGGCCTATATATAGCTGTAGGGCCCAGATTGCCACCTCATTTGTACCTACTACTAAAGTGACTGGACGAGCAGATTCAGAGGAGATTGAGTGATTCAGGGAGCACGAGGTATCCGATCGATGGTGTGCGAGTTTCAGGTTAGTGGTCTAATCATCCTGCATAGAAATAGGTTTCTAATTTTTGGGCGGGGTAGGTACGGGGGGTCGTACAAGGGGTTTTAGGGGATTTTGACTGGGGTGTGGGCCCACATGCGCGGGTGATTCAGTGGAAGGTGCGCATACATGTGCACTTGTCCACTGAATAAATGTGCATTGGTGCATGTGAGGGGGAATTTAAGGCGCGCCCCTAGGGTGCGCCTGTGAGTTTGACAGGCGCGCACCAGTGCGCGCCTATGGGGTGAACAGGCGCGCACTAGAGTGCGCCTGTGAATTTGACAAGCGCGCACTAGCGCGTGACTGTAGGATGAATAGGAGCTCTTGAGTGCGCCTGTGAGAAAAACAGGCGCGCATACGTGGGCGCCTGTATAGTAAACAGGTGCGCATGTGTGCGCGCCTGTGGGTGGTGAAACTGTGCCTAAGAGGCAAGGTTGAAGGGTAAAAAATGAGTCTTTTTGATGCATTGGATGGTTGCATAAGTTGATACAAGACTCTATGTTATGTGCAGGTGGCTAGCAGTGACGATGGATGTGCGGTGGTGTGAGCGAGATTGGTCACAGTTGAGGGATGTTGTGGCCAATGCAGGGCTTGTGGTTCGAGCAACTTTAGCAACCAGTGGGTTGCTAAAGTTTTTTGAGTGCCCATTGATACAGGCGTAGGATTACTTACTCCAATTCATGCTCCAGATGTGGAGCCTAGATCTGCACTGCTTCCTCGTGCGAGGAGAGCAGATCCCCTTCACTGTGGTGGAGGATATATATTTTTTGACTGGGCTCCCCTTCCGGGGAACACCGCTGCCTGTAGAGCCTGTGCTACCGAGGGACACACACCTGTGGGATATCGCCGAGCGCTATTGCTCAGGCGAGAACTACATGTCTGGGACTGTAGTGAGTATTAGTGGTCTGGACTCCCTGGTGCATTGTTGCATAGCAGCGATGATTTTTCGGGTGTATGGGTCACTTGCGACCCAACGGATTAGTGGTGGCCAGCTGCTAGTGCTGGAGAGGGTGGTGGTGGGTCGTGATCGGTTCGCATGGGGGTTGAACCTGCACGCATGGATGATCGCACAGCTGGACCGTTGTCAGTCTACAGGTACCGGGGAGTTTGCTTTTGGTTCTATCCTGGTGGCCTGGTTTCTGGAGAGGGTGTCGATGCTGTGCCCGCGGGTTCTTCTTGAGGCGCCTGGGGCGCGAGAGCCTCGATTGAGGTGGTGGTCTGCAGTTTTGGTTCACCACGGTGGTGGCGAAGGTGGCATTACTTCATGGTGCAGGTGGCACAGATCTGGCGGTAGATGTCGCAGGTCATTCTTCGATACCCCTATGCTGGGGTGGACTTCCGGGGGGACCCAGACATGGTATTGCCTCCTGGGGAGGTTTTTGATCACCGAGGTATGTTGATTTTTGTATCTATTTTTGATTTATGTGATGTTTTGATATATCAGTTCATATGTGATATTGATGCTGATACCATCGTTTGTTTGTTGTTTGGTGCATGTGTAGATGTAGCACCTCGCGGGCGCAAGGTGGAGTGGCAGAGAGCGTCGGTTCAGTGAGAGCCGGAGAGACTGCCACGCAGAGAGAGATGACAGCGAGATGAGGCTGCGGCGCCCCTAGCAAAGCCCGAGAGGGGGGTGAGGAGGCGCCGGTTTGATGACCCTGGTGCAGGGCCATCCCATGCCCCTCCGGTGGCGGCCAGAGTTGATGTTGATGACATATGCCGTCGTCTAGAGACGGTCTTACAGGACGTGCCTGAGGGCATGTGGATCCATATCCAGGATGAGGGGTTGCTGGAGCAGTGCATTGGATTACCGCCACCTTGGCGGGGGATAGTGCGACGAGCAGCTATGCTCGCCGCGATGACGAGTGGACGCCTGCTGCCGGGGCAGAAGGGTCCTGTAGGTGTTCCACCACCACCGCCTGGGCCAAGTGGGGGTGGGCCATCACCTCCTCCTGAGGGAGGAGCATCTGGGGGTGTGATAGAGGCACCCTGATGTATGATGTATATTGTAGACCTTTTTGATTATATAGGCTGGTGAGCCGTTTTTTGTACCGAGATGTGGCACTGGCCTGCGGGCCGATGTATATTTTTTTTATGTAAACATTCGGATGGCCTGAGGGGCCCATATATATATATATATATATATATGAGTATACATGTTTTTGAGGTCCAAATTTGGTTTACATGTGTTTTGTGTTGATGATCATGGTGTCTATTCTATCTATATGCTGTGACAGGATGTATGAGATGTTTATATATGTGTAGCTTGATGTGATATATGACAATCTAACACCATGTTAGCTATTTCATCAGTTGTTTGATTCAATTCTCTTGGAATATGTGTAAATGTAATGGAATCAAAATGTCGAGATAATAATCTAACCTGCAGGTATTTGCGAAAGAGGCACGAATCGCGTACATGGTAAACATTGTTGAGATGGAGAACGACTAGTTGAGAGTCGAGGAAAATGCTAAGGTGATGAATATGATGAAGTTGGGCATTGGTCAGGAGGCCAATGACAGCAGTGTATTCGGCTTGGTTTTTGGTTGCTGGTCCTAAACATATGCTGCTGGAATGTAGCATTTCATGTGAAGGGGTGTAGAGAGCCCAAGCAGCCGAAGCGAGATTTTGCATCCAACGGCTGGCGCCATCGGCATAACCAATGTGGTAAGCTGGTGAAGGAGGCATCTGTCAATAGCACAAAGGATACTTTAGATGAGAGGGAAGGAGGAAAAAAGATTAAAAAACACTGGAAAAGAAAATAACCTAATGTAGCATGACTACGTTTAAGCATAAAAATTTTTAAGGTTTAACCTGTTGACAGGTTCCTTGAACGAGAGGCCTTCGGGGGATGCCAGGATGTATGCGCCTTTGGTGAGGCAATGTTGGATGATGTAAGGGCCATGCCAAAGTGATATGAATTTTCCGTGGCCCAAGGTATCATGAGAAATATCATAGGCCAGGACAAGATCGCCTTCGCGAAATGATCGAAGGTTGACATGGCGATCGAAGGTAGCCTTGGATCATTTTTTAGCTGCCTCATTGTTCTGTAATGAGGATCGACGATCTTCATCCAGAGACTCCAAGATTAGCAAGAACTGCTCCATTGGAGCAGTGTCAGGTAAAAGCTCAATTGCGGTGCGTAGGGTAGGAATTTCGCACTCAATGGGAAGAGTTGCCTCGACCCCATGGACTAAATGAAATGGTGGCAAACCCGTAGCGGTCTTTACTGCCGTTCGATAAGCCCATAGCATGGAAAATAACATATGATGCCAATTGGTTTTATGTTTGTTAACCATGCGCTGTAACATGGTTCTTGTTGAATGTATGAAATCTGAGAGAGAGAGAGAGTAAGGAAAATGAGTTTCAATTGTTTCTCTATCTGAGCAAGAGTTCTTGCAAGGAGTGTAGTTGAATTGTCCGCAAGGAGTGCATTGACAAAGGGTTCAGAGGTTTGTCTCTGAAAGCTCAGACTAGATAGATTTTTTTCTCATTTCCATAGAGGTGCAGCTAGACATAGGAGCCATGCAAGGAGTGCGCAGGCCAAGTAAAGTCTCAGATTTGCAGACCTGAATGAAGTATTGAGAGACTTCTACTATAGGGTGTGCGTAGATTTGAAAGGAGTTCAACCCTTGGAAGTGTTTGAAGGTTTTCCGCAAGGAGTGCGTGTAGGAGTCTTCTTCAAGACTCAGATTCGGAGAAAGCTCAGGAAGGAGAAAGCCTTCAAGGTCGTCGAAGAAACCATAGGAAGTTGTGTAGTGGACGGTGAGTAGGCGTTGTAAGTTTGCATCGCAGGCAGCTGAGTACCGTGGGAGAATCACTTGGTAAAAAGTTGCAGGAGTCCTTGGGAAGAGAAGAGACGAATGGTCAGAATTATCTGTGGAGAATTCGCGAAGTCCCGTGAGTCGTTAGATCTCACGGATGAGCAGGGGAGTTACAACGAGTATTCCCAAACGTTAAGCTCAGAAGAAGCAGAACCGTAGATTCAACTCAACAGGAGCATCAGATTTTACCGTTGATTCCTATTTCGGGTTTTTGCAAGTGGAAGTCTCGTAATCTTTGCAACGGGACTCGCGAAATCGCGAAACGCGAAGTCCTGAAGGGACGAGAGGATTGTGTGGGCCACAGAAGATAGCAGGGTGGACAGGTGTCATATTATCGACACGGAAGTCAAATTCCATTGACCATTTTAGGGTTTCGAGGGTTGAAGTCCTGAAATCTTCGCATCAGGATTCACAAAATTGCGAAGTTCGAAGTTCTGACGGAATTGAGGGCTGTTGAAAAGTCAGAGTGTGCGAGCACATCGGAGGTTCGGTAAATCGGTTTTCGGGAGTTGAGGAGACGAGTTGCTTGACATTGCAAATCCCCAAATCACGATAGGGAGAAATCCGAACTGGCAAGGCAAAGGGTAAAGTGTTGATTGTTTTGGGTTTTAGAGATTGGGAGACAAGGCACTTGACCATCGGAATCACGAAAGTGCGAAGTTCGATATCCCAAAGTACAAGGGGGAATTCTCGAAGTTGATTGTGGGTGAAAATTTTTCGAAAGGGAAATAGAGGAGCCATTTCTGAGAGCTCTTCAGGCTAGTGTAAGGGAAAAGATCTTGTGTACATGACCCTCCAAACTGCAGGTTGAGGAGGGGTTGCGTCAAGTTTGGTATCAGAGCTTAGAAAGGTTTCTTTGCTTTCTGTGGCAGGGAAAAGGAGAATTCCCCATGCCATCGAGAAGAAGGGACAGACAAACACCCAATCCACGAGAGGAGAGGGAAATACCGAGAAGAAGGGGTAGGCAAATGCCTGATCCATCCATGGAAAGAGAGATGTGTGATCTACGCACTAGACTTGAAGACATGGAGACAACACAGAGGTGTACAGGCAGTGTTGCGGATCTTAGTGATTCTGAAAGTGAAATTGAGGCTGAACATGAAGGGGAGGAAGTTGTAGCCGAAGGTGCAACAAATGAATGCTTGATTAGGGCTATTGCAAGAATGGGCACAAGAGAGAAAATGGACATTCCAGTTTATGAGGGAAACTCGGATGCAGAGGAGCTTCTAGACTAGATTAGATCTCTGGACACATATTTTGACTATGAAGATGTCGAAGAGGACAAGAAGGTCAAACATGCTATCATGAGATTAAAAGGGAATGCAACATTGTGGTGGGATGAACTACAAGATGACAGACACTGCAAAGGTAAGTAGAAGATCAAAAGATGGGACAGGATGATCGAGAAGATGAAGGCGAAATTCATCCCCAGAGATTATCAGATTACATTGTTTCAAAGAATGCAAAACTTGAGACAAAATTTGATGACAGTGAAGGAATACACTGAAGAATTCTACAGGCTTAACATCAAGGCAGGTCATCAGGAAAGCGATGATGAAAAAGTTTCCAGATACATGAATGGCCTGAGATATGACATTCAGGATGAGATGAGCATGGTAACCATCCAAACGGTGGAAGATGCTTATCAGATGGCTCTAAAAGCTAAAGAGAAGCTGAGTCGAAAGCAGAGTCAAAGAGGTCGAGGCAACAGTCAAGCCAGGGGCAAATCAGTAGTCCAAGATAGAAATCAGAAACCCAAGGAGGACTGGAAGAAACCTTAGACTCGAACTAAGAGGGGTGGAACCTCACAGTGAGGGAAACATACAGAACAGAGAGGAGATTATGCTGATAATAATATTTTTCCTCGTACTAGAGGTAGAGGAAGAGGAAGAGGTGGAGTAATAACATGCTTCACATGTGGAAAAAATGGACACAAGTCTTATGAGTGTCCAGACAAAAAGAAAGAAGGAGGTGAGACTCACATCGCCGAAGCACAAAGGCAAAATATTGAGGCAGAAGATGCTGAAGGTGAAAGATCGTTGATGATGAGAAAAGATCTTTTGTCACCAGAGAAAGAGGTGGAGATTTCAGTTCAAAGAAACAGACTTTTCCAGACTGCTTGCAAAACCAAAGATAGGGTATGCAAGGTTGTTGTGGATAGTGGTAGCACAGATAATCTCATTTCTACAGAGATGGTAGAAAAGCTGGAGCTGGAGATGATTGATCATCCAAGCCCATACAGAGTTTCGTGGCTACAAAAAGGACATCAGGTAACTGTCACTAAACAATGTTTAGTTGAATTTAAGATAGGAGGATATAATGATAAGATATTATGTGATGTTATTCCTATGGATGTTTGTCATATATTGCTGGGTAGACCATGGCAATATGACAGGAATGTGATTCATGATGGGAGAATGAACACATACACCCTAGAGAAGAATGGGAGGACTCACATGTTGCTTCCAATCAAAGATAAGGAGGTAAAACCTGAATTAAGCAACACTGTACTTCTTATGAGTGGGAAGGAACTTCTTACAGAGGTCAAGAAGAAGGAAGAACCGCAATTTATAGTGGTTAGGAAACCAAAGATTATTTTAACCAGCACAAGGGTAGATGATTTACCATAAGAGATTCAGGAACTACTGGAAGAGTTCGTTGACATAGTAGTGGATGAACTACCTCATTTGTTACCACCGATAAGAAGTGTGAGTTACCATATTGATCTCATACCAGGAGCTAGTCTGCCAAACAAAGCCGCGTACAGATTGACGCTGCAGGAGAATGAAGAGGTCAAAAGACAAGTCCAGGATTTGTTGGATAAAAGTTTGGTTAGAGAAAGCTTGAGTCCATGTGTTGTTACGATAGTACTTAGTCCAAAGAAAGAAGGAGGCTAGAGGATGTGTATTGATTCTAGGGAGATAAAAAAGATAGCCATCGGGTACAGATTTCCATTGCCAAGGATGGATGATCTGATGGATTGCTTGAGTGGAGAAAAATTATTTTCAAAGATTGATTTGAAAAGCGGTTATGATCAAATCCATATGAGAGAAGGTGACGAGTGGAAGACAACCTTCAAGACCAACAAAGGGTTGCGTGAATGGTTGGTTATGCTATTTGGCTTAACAAACGCACCGAGTACCTTCATGAGATTGATGAACGAAGTCCTTAGGGAGTTCATCAAAAAAAATTTCATTGTGTATCTGGATGACATACTGATTTTCAGTGAAACAGTGGTAGAGAATCTGAAACATTTGGCTACAATGATGCAGAGGCTACAACAGGAGAAGTTGCTGATAAACATGAAAAAATCCTCATTCATGAAGACAGAGCTCATTTATTTGGGTTTTTTTATTTCTGCAGATAAATTAAAGATGGATCCAGATAAAGTGGAAGTGATTAAGAATTGGCCATCACCGAAGAATATCTTTGAGGTGAGAAGTTTTCATGGATTGGCTAGTTTCTACCGAAAATTTATTAGAAATTTTAGTGGAATTAGTGCACTGATAATGGACACAATGAAGAAGAGACATAAGTCTTTTTACTGGACAAAAGAAGTCGAGAAGAGCTCTAATATGTTGAAGAGGAAAATCATAGAACAACCAATCTTGGTGTTGTCGTATTTCAAGAAGACATTTCAAGTGAAATGCGATGCAAGTGGATTTGTAATAGGGGCAGTCTTGAGTCAAGAAGACAGGCAGATAGCATACTTCAACGAGAATTTGAATGAAGCGAAAGTGAAGTACTCCACATATGATAAGGATTTTTATGCTATCATTCAGGCATTGAAGAAATGGACACATTACTTGATCCTGAAGGAATTTGTCTTATACAGTGAAAATCATGCACTGGAGTTTGTGACTCAACAGGAGAAGTTGAATCAAAGACATGTAAAATGGGTTGAATATATGCAAAATTTCACTTTTGTGATTAAACATATTTTTGGTACCGCTAACAAAGTCGTTGATGCTTTGAACAGGAAGTGTTTGCTATTGCAGGAGTTCAGAGTCAAAACGTTGGGTTTTGATGATCTCAGAGACATATACAGAAATGATCCAGATTTTAAAGGGGCGTACGAAGCAATTGAGAATCCAATTCTCGGAGATAGAGGCCAATGGGAAGAATACATGATCCAAGAAGGATTATTGTTTAAAGGTAATTAGCTGTGTATTCTGAAATGCTCCACGAGGGAGAATTTGTTGAACGAGAAACACAGTGGAGGATTGGTCGGGCACTTTGGTCACGACAATATGTTCACAAAGTTGAATGAGTCATACTTTTGGCCAGGAATGCGAGAAGACATCAAGAAATTCATGGACATATGCAGAATTTGCCAGCATTCGAAAGGAAAGAGACAGAATGTAGGATTTTATCAACCATTGCCCATACCTGAGAGGCCGTGGGATGCAATCAACATGGATTTCATATTGGGGTTGCCAAGAACACAGAGAGGGTTTGACTCAATATTTATGGTGGTGGATAGATTTTCCAAGATGGAACAATTCATTCCATGTCAGAAGACCAGTGACGCAAACTCACATTGCAAATCTGTTTTTCAAAGAAGTCATTCGACTTCACGGCTTGGCAAGGAGCATAGTTTTGGATCGAGACACTAAGTTTGTAGGAAACTTTTGGAATACCTTATGGAAGAAGCTGGGAACTAACTTATCATTTAGTTCGGCTTATCATCCTCAGATGGATGGACAGACAGAAGTGGTGAACAAAAGTCTGGGAGACTTGCTGAGAAGCCTGGTGACAGAACACCACAACCAATGGGACAACATATTACCACAGGCAGAATTTGCTTATAACGACTCAGTTAACATAAGCACAGGGAAGAGTCCATTTCAAATTGTCTATGGCATGCAGCTGAGAGGAATTTCTGAATTGAGAGATTCAGAACAAATTGCGACTAGGAGCGCTAGTGCATAATATTTTGCATAGGCGATGAAGGAACTTCATAGCCAAGTGAAGGAGCGATTGCAGAATTTGAGCCAGGAATATAAGCGCAGAGAAAATCAACACAGGAGACAACTTCAATTTGAGGTTGGTGACTTGATTCTGGCACATTTGAGAAAGGAAAGATTCCCGAGAGGAACATATAATAAACTGAAGATGAAGAAAATTGGACCATGTAAGGTCTTAAAGAAATTTGGGGCAAATGCTTATGAGATTGAATTACCTGATGGGATCAGAATTTCTCCAATATTCAATATCTCAGATTTGTACCCATATAAAGCTGAGGAAGCAGGGATAGGAAATGAACAGCCAGAGGCCCAGTGGACAAAACAGATGCCAGTTGCAGAAAGGCTACAGATGGAGCACATACTGGACAAAAGGGTCAGCAAAAAGACTAGGCAAAAGGAATACTTTGAATATTTGGTCAAGTGGAAGGGACATCTAGTTGAAGATGCCGGCTGGGAGAACAAAGCAGAGATCCAAAGGCATGGACACACCGTACAAGAGCTCATGGATAGGAGCCCATGAAAATTTTCAAGCGAGGGAGTATGATGCAGGAGCATCTCAAGCGAGCCAGCGCGGAGACAACGGACAGCTGGAAAAACACCCAACACAAATTTTGAAATGTCTTGGAACATTAATGAAGCCATCAAGAGGAGGCACACTTGTAAAATGTAAACGGACCTTGAGCGATCCACTCTTGTCCTTAGTAGGAAGAAGGCATTTATGATAGTTAATGCAAGTAGATAGAAATTAATGTGTAGATTAGACAATTTAGAAGGAAGGAGGGAAACAGGATATAAACACCCTCACTTGTATTATTGTAGCATTAGCAAGAGAATAGAAAAGAAGCAGAGAGCTGTAGTGAGAATTCCATGTACAGAAGTTCTGGATTAATACAAAAAGGTTTTGATTCATACCCATGGTGTTCAAATATTCTCTGTGTATGCATTTTTGAATGTTATGCTCATGAATGTTTTACTCTTTTTGTCATGCAATTGTGTTTATGCTATGTATGAATGATTTCTTGTTGAATGTCTGAAATCTGTGAGAGAGAGAGAGTAAGGAAAATGAGTTTCAATTGTTTCTCTATCTGAGAAAGAGTTCCTGCAAGGAGTGCAGTTGAATTGTTCGCAAGGAGTGCGTTGACAAAGGGTTCAGAGGTTTGTCTCTGAAAGCTCAGACTAGATAGCTTTTGCTCTCATTTCCACAGAGGTGCAGCTAGACATAGGAGCCGTGCAAGGAGTGTGCAAGCTGAGTAAAGTCTCAGAGTTGCGGACATGAACGAAGTATTGAGAGACTGTTGCTGCAGGGTGTGCGTAGAGTCGAAAGGAGTTTAGCCCTTGGAAGTGTTTGAAGGTTTTCCGCAAGGAGTGCATGCAGGAGTCTTCTTCAAGACTCAGAGTCAGAGAAAGATCAGGAAGGATAAAGCCTTCAAGGTCGTCGAAGAAACCATAAGAAGTTATGTAGTGGATGGTGAGTAGGCGTTTTAAGTTTGCGTCACAGGTAGCTGAGTATTGTGGGAGAATCACTCTGTAAAAAGTTGCAGAAGTCCTTGGGAAGAGAAGAGACAAATGGTCAGAATTCTCTGTGGAGAATTCACGAAGTCCCGTGAGTCGTCAGATCTCACGGACGAGCAGGGGAGTTATGGCGAGTATTCCCAAAGGTTAAACTCGGAAGAAGAAGAACCATAGATTCAACTCAACAGGAGCGTCGGATTTCACCGTTGATTCCTATTTTGGGTTTTCACAAGTGGAAGTCCCGTAATCTTTGCAACGGGACTCACGAAATGATGAAACGTGAAGTCTCGAAGGGACGAGAGGATTGTGTGGGCCACAAAAGACAACAGGGTGGATAGGTGGTGTACTATTAACATGGAAGTCAAATTCTGTTGACCATTTCGGGGTTTCGAGGGTTGAAGTCTCGAAATCTTCACATCAGGATTCGCAAAATCGCGAAGTCCGAAGTCCCGACGAAATTGAGGGTTGTTGAAAAGTCAGAGTGTGTGAGCACATCAGAGGTTCGATAAATCGGTTTTCGGGAGTGGAGGAGACGAGTTACTTGACATGACAAATCCCGAAATCGCGATAGGGAGAAATCCGAAATGGCAAGGGAAAGGGTCAAGTGTTGATTGTTTTGGGTTTCAGAGATTGGGAGACAAGGCACTTGACCACCGAAATCACGAAAGTGCGAAGTCCGATATCCCGAAGTACAAGGGGGAATTCTCAAAGTTGATTGTGGGTGCAGATTTCCCGAAAGGGAAATAGAGGAGACATTTCCGAGAGCTCTTCGGGCCAGTGTAAGGGAAAAGATCCTATGTACGTGACCCTCTGACCTGCGGGTTGAGGAGGGGTTGCGTCATATTTGCAGGTAATACTATTCTATATGGATAGCTCATGTCATGACATTTCTGGTGGTATGTGGAACATCACATAACTCCTCACGGTTTGAGAGTTATGGCCTTAAGAAGTTGGAGGACCCTCATATGTCATCTTGAAGCCCCAAAATGTCAAATTAGTCAAAGTGGTTTAAGAGATTTTAGAAGGTAAATAATAAATTGAAGTAATGAGTGTACAATAATTCAAAGTGAATACAAAAGAAATTATTTAAATAATAAATTTAATGGAGAAATTAGAAGTAGGTTAACCCTAAAATAAGGAAAGTGGGCAAAGTGACCTAGAAGATGCTTCTAAGGAAGCTACTTGGATACTATAAATAAGAGGCAAGGATCTCTCATTTTATATCACACTTGAGCATATTGAATATCTATAGGTGACTGAGGTAACCAAAGGATATCTAAGCCGAATTTCAGAGGGAAGGTGAAGAAACAAAGGACGTAATTCAAGGGAGGATAAATTTTTTTGATGATGCTTTCTAAGTTAAGGAAGATTTGCAGGTATGTGATCATATACACCAGGTCTATTACAGAGTTACAAATCATATTTGGATGGTGAAATTGATGAGGGCTTTTGGTTAAGGTACATGTTGGGTACATGGTTGAGACAAATAGTTGATGAGTTGGCACATATATGAGGTGTATAGTTGATGATGTTGGTACATATTGATGAGTCATAGTTGAT
>CBVK0102968200.1:0-16463 GCA_900067695.1 Picea abies
ACATGATTTAGGCACTTCTTGTTTCCATGAATCATTGCTTAAAAGAAAACTAATCTAACTTGCAAAAGGAAAATATTGTTCATGAAATCAAATTGCAAAATTAAAATAAAGACATATAAAATGAAATCAAATACCACCATGATCTATTTGGAGTGATCTCAATCTCCCAAGAACAAGGAAACAAACTCTATAACATCATAAACTAAATCAAATCATACTACATCTAAAACTAGAAAATGACAGTCTATATGAAAATAAATATCAAGAAGTTTTATTATATTCCATCATAATCTAGATGTATCCTCCAAGAGTCCTCTCCTTTGGAATGAAGAATTAACTTTTATTTATACAAAAAATTCCTTTGAAACTAAGATAAGCAATAATAAATTCAGATCCACAAATCTCTCATGTGGTTACAACAAATTTCCAATAATTAACAAGTCAACAATATCTAAAAAATACCTAGGGTATTTCATAACAAATCTTATCAAGGGATTCAAGATTATTATAAATCCAATATATTTGAATGATCATCCAAAATCCTCATTAAATCTTCAATGGTTGAAGAGGAAATTCTAATTTGGATCTAAGTGATGAAAATTTGCATTATTGTAAGCTCTAAATGTTCTTGTTATCATCAACAAACTAACCCAATTTTCAATGATATGTGAAAGTATATTATTTTCTAATATTTATTCATGAATTCACTTAAAATACTAAAATAAATGCATTGGAAAATATTGAACCTAATTGTACATATAAGCATAAAAATGGAGTAAAACATGGTTAAATGATTAAAAATCAAGGGAAAAAGGTTGTGAAAAGATGGTAATTTCCGTGACTCAATATTCTCCCCAATTGAAATATATGTTGCATGTCCTCATGCAACCCTATAACTAACTCTTTCTGCACTTGTTTGATTAGATCTTTTTCCTTCGAAAAATTGGGCAGCAATGCTATAAGGACTTGAATTGGAACTGAGCCTCTTGTGCTTGGTTCTTGTGTAACAACCTCAAGTTTTGTAAGTGTTGATTCTTGTGTGGAAGCACTTACTTCTTGCAATTGTTCTCTTTTCCACTACAACAAGAAATCTCACTTTATTCCACTACAACAAGAAATCTCACTCTATCCAATCTGTGTGTAGGAAAACAACAAAAAGATTATTAATTTTAAAAGTAAACCATGTGCATTCATTCATACTGATAACCAAACAATTTGTATAAGAGGCCATACAATTGATACACAATCGATCTCTGACAGCAACAATCTCATGGAGTGGTATGAAAATTTCATTCTTCCTTATGTCATAGATTTCATTGTTGACTAAACAACGTTGTAGGTGACAAAATCTACTACAGGTCTGAAGAATAGAAAATTTATCACATATGACAATCTAGGTCTTGAGGATTTTTAGTGAACATATCTATTTCACCATGAATCTCCTACTCACAAAAATTAAAAAAAAACTCATATTACATTTTTCAAGTTATGTGAAAATCATTAATGCACTTTATTAAAAACTAATGTTTTATACTTATAAAGTACATTTTCCATCTTTCTATAAATAGATCGTCCATTGACTTTTTGTGATGGATGTGGGATTCTACAAAATTACCATTCCTTGTCATAATTCATATGATTCATTAACCACTATGCACATTAGTTCAATTTTTCTAGCGTTGACAATTGCCAACACAGAATATTCAAGTACAAAGCTATGATCATGATATTTTGGTGTTTGAATTTGTTTTAAATGATAAACTTATGATACCTGGTTGAAAAAAGAGCTTTTTCCATTGGATTTGAAACAAGGAGCTTGCCTTGAATATAAAGTGAACTTATCCTCAAACGTTGATCTAGAATATTCATTAAACACATGTGAATACACGGTTAGTTTGATTTTTTTCACTAGAAATATTATCAATATTGGTTGTTGCAGTGAATCCTAGAGGTTCAATGTTTGATTCCATTGCAGTAGGCGTGACTATTCAAGGTAAGAAACCCCTAACTAGTAAAAGAAGGCTGCATTATTTGTTGCAACTCATATATCGCCCATCAATTGAATTGTGGAATTTATATCTCTCTTTTGTCAACACTTCATGATCTTTCAAACTAAAACTTCATCTCTACCATCGCTGAAAAATTCAAACTTTCATACTAAGACAACATCAAAATTCCTTATATTGATAATATTACCACAATTTACAACTCTACATGCCCTCATTCTTTACACAGGTTCAAATACAAAAATGCTATTAATACTCTAGCCTCATATTCAAAACCATGAACTCGACCTCTTTCACAACCTATGTCTTATATTGAAAACCCTTTCAACATCCCACAATCTTGGATTTCAAATCGTAACTCAAACCTTCACGCATCAAGATTCAATCCATAGACTTATACAACATTTATATTTGACCTTTATATAGTCGATCAATTGGAACAAGAATCATTTCTATGAGAGACAATTGGAATTAATCAATCATAACCTTTGACACATACTTATACATGGTTTTCTTCAATTGAGGTACCTTTGTAGTTTGTAGCTACAATAATTGAACCCAATCCCTTGATTTTCAACTGTTATGTAATCCCATACCACGGTAGTGTGTTCCTGGTCCACAATATTTACGATTTGGATGAGTATAATAGGAGGATAAAAGATTGTCACTAATGAAATATTTAGCAATACTGAGGGTGGGGGGTGAATAAGTTTTTCATAGTTTTAACACTCTTTAAACTCTTTTTAAATTTCATTAATCATCCCAAAAATTATAATTATCAATGCATAGAATTAACCATGTCAATAGAGTCACAATACACAGTTAGTTTATGTGGAAACCCAAATGGGGGAAAACCACAAAATAATTATTCTAATAAATTATTGTATGAGCCAACCTATAGGATACACCAATCCCCTTAGCTAAACACCAAATCAACAATGCTTGTAGGCACCAACCTACCACAACAATGTCTGCATGCACCAACCTGCATAAGACACTAATCTCCTTTCTTCCTCCACCCTACCACCCCGAAAATACTTATATTCCTTGATTTGATTTAAAAAAATTTCTTGACTTCTCCAACATGTTTCATCTCATGGATTTTCTTTAATTACAGGTCTTCCATATCTTCATTCTTCCACTTTTGGTTCTGCAATTTCAGAATTTCTCGCTTTCTTCCATCACATGAAACTTTCTTCCCGAGCCTCATAATCTAAGCACTGTACTTCATGCATACACATCCTTAAACCAACTCACCTTCTTACAAAATATTATGGCTTCAACACTTGTAGACCCCATAAACTCAATAATCTATCCACAATAACAAACTGTTCATCGGGTCGGCTCCAGATCCAAGCTTTCCATAAAAATCGGGCTTTACAAATCCTTCAAAACCAACAAAATCAACTTTGGTTTCATTCACGATCTATTCACAAGATTCAACACTAAAAAACAATCGGATATGATCTTCAATTAATCGTCAACCATCTATCTAATCACTCTGATGGTAATAACTTCCTAATGGGCTCATCAGGGTGTCAACCTACCATAGATATGCCTTCCTTGAATAATTATCAACCATCTAATCTAACCTCAGTTAGATCACAATCGTCGATCTATGATCGTGTTCATCATGACCACTAGGTCTATCAGATCCCTGGACTATATGTATATTAGTCTATCAGCCTCTCATTGGCCCTTGGAGTCCCCTCCTCTCATAATCTGCCTGACACCTGTCATTACCTGGTTGTGCCATGTGTCCCTAGTTGACGTGGTCTGCTGTCGTGAGTTGGATCGACGGTCTAGATCACATGTTCATCTGACAGTTCAGGTTCAGTCGGGATTTCTTTCATCGCGATTTCGGGGTTTCTGTTGTAATTGTTCACGGGGCTCGTGAAACTCCGATTCCCGATTCTCTGATGAAGCCTCCTGTCGAGCTTCTCCCGGTGGCGCCCGATTGCTGCCATGCATCCTTCCAAATGGACGGTCCCAATTATGTTGGGATATCAAGACTTTCAATGTCCCGGTTCTCACGACCTTGAGAACTCTGATCTCCCGATGGCTGATATCCCGATGACAACTCCTCGTGTCGGGACTTCTCTTCTTGCTCCCGAGGCTTATCTCCCTCGCAGATTCTGCAGATATGACGGTTGTCGGCCTTTCGGGAAATTTGAATGGGATCCAATGGTCACTGGATCTCTGTCTTCCTTCTCCTCTGCAAACTCCTGTATCTTGAGCTTTGCTGCGCGCGTGCTCCTCGACGTTGTTCCTCCTGAACTTTCAGTTCCGAATCCCCAAGGGATTCTTGGAATTTTGCGCCTCTGTAGAGTCTTCACATGCACACTCTGATCCTGCCATCTTCACTGTTGTACTTAAGCCATCATCACTACTGTACTTGCCATCAATGACAAGCATATGCTACTTGTTAAACATTTCCAACACTATTCACGAGATTCAACACTAAAAAACAATCGGATATTATCTTCAATTAATCCTCAACCATCTATCTAATCACTCTGATGGCGATAACTTCCTAATGGGCTCATTAGGGTGTCGACCTACCATAGATCTGCCTTCCTTGAATTAAATATCAACCATCTAATCTAACCTCAGTTAGATCACAATCGTCGATCTATGATCGTGTTCATCATGACCACTAGGTCTATCAGATCCCTGGACTATATGTATATTAGTCTATCGGCTTCTCATTGGCCCTTGGAGTCCCCTCCTCTCATAAATAACTACACTCTAACTAGAGACTTTCTGATGGCATGTACTACGACGAATCCAATGATACTCAGGATATGGAATCAAGGAGTATGATTGCATTGGTCCTTCAACCTGCATGATGGTTATGTCCCATCACAGTAACTATTCATGATATGGTAAGGTGGGACCCACAAAATATCTACGATTGAGATTGCATCTCCCCATTCGCCGACCTATGGTACATATCGCTCCCCGAAGCTTCTCATCATCAAGGTGCTTCCACTCCGATGGCTCATGCTCCAACGGATCCAACGATCCTCAGATTCTGGAATCAACGACTCATAGTCATGCTCGTAGTTCCTCGTTGTAGGATTATATTCACTACAAGTATCAAAATTTACTCTAACCACTCACGTTCTAACTGATCTGATGGTCCTTGTTTACTGCATATGACGGTCTAGATTCACTTGGATCTTACACTTGTAGGGAATTAAGGGTTCTAGAATCCATTTCCTTGAGATGGACCATACCAGATCCAATGGCTACCATCTCCCAATATTACTCTTCAACATATCGACGGTCCCTATTAACTTAGAACCTTCCCCATCAGAGTCCTAATGTAACCACACACTTGGTCACTCTGATGGCCTTGCCATCCGACCATCAACCAAATTGTTTTTTCTATGTCAAATCAATGGCTCTGATTTCCTTCAACTTGGACACATGTTACAATCACTGCATATCACATCGAAGTATCACCTAGTCGAAGTGCCTCTGAGTTAAGAGCTTCGATGGATCAAGGTCCAATGGCTTGAAAGCTTCATCAGAGTCTAAATTCAAGGGGGTTTAGATTCAAGTGTTTCGATGGCTCGAAAGCTTCGTCGGAGTCTAAATTCCAAGGGTTTCAGATTCAAGTGCTTGAAAAATTCCTTATTTATGTACTCCCCCCCTGAGCTTTTGTTTTTGTTGAGCTCCCAACAGATTTCAATTGAAGTTGGAATACCTTAATTATAAATGGGAATGACTCCCATATTCTTTCTAAGATACTCAAATGTATCTCTAGGAAGTGTTTTTATAAATATGTCTGCGATTTGTTCCTTTGTTGGCACATATTCCATCTTTACAACTTGTTTTCAAAATTTTTTGTTAGAAAATGGTACTTGATAGATATGTGTTTTGTTTTTGAATGCATGACATGGTTCTTAGAAATGCTTATTGCACTGATGTTATCACATAGTATAGAGATCGGTTGTTTTTAATAAATATGAATGTCTCGTAAGGTCTGATTCATCCAAATAACTTGTGTGCAACATGATACTGCTACAATGTATTCAAGTTATGCAGTTGATAGAGAGATTGATGACTGCTTTTTACTCAACCAAGAAACTAGGAAATTTCCTACAAATAATGCACCTCCACTTGTACTTTTTTGGTCATCCACACATCCTTCCCAATCAACATCAGTATATGATTTCAAGGTAAAGTATTCAACTTTTGGGTACCACAATCCATATTCCAAAGTACTCTTCAGAAATATGAATATTCTATTGACTACTTGTACATGAGATTATTTTGGTGCAGATTGAAACCTTGCAACAATTCCAACTTCTTGCATCACATCTGGCCTTGATGTTGTAAATTACAACAAGCTGTCAATCATAGACATGTATAATTTTTTATCTACTTCTATGGATTCATCATATTTGTTGATCTTGCATCCCGTGGTCATAGGGGTGCTAACTGGCTTGCAATCCTCCATTTTGAACTTCTTGAGAATCTCCTTGATGTACTTCATTTGAGATATAAAGATAGTTTTTTTTTATTGAGAGATCTACAATCCTAAGAAGAATGATTGCTCTCCTAGCATTGACATCTTGAATTCACTTTGCATTTATTCAACAATTGTTTTTCTTAGCTTGTCAACATTACTCCCAAATATTATATCATCCACATAGACAATAATTATTATCATGTCTTTGTCCTCCTTTTTGATGTAGATGTTGTTTTTTGCAGCTCTTTTAAATCCTTGTTGTTGTAAATGCTTGTCCATTATGGAGTACTAAGATCTAGGGGCTTGCTTTAGGCCATAGATGGATTTCTTGAGTTTCCACACATAATATCCATCTTTTGATAGCTAAAATCCTTCGAGTTGTTCAATGTATACTTCTTCCTCTAATTTTCCATTTAGGAATGTTGATTTAATATCCATTTGATAAATTTTAAAGTTCCTGTAGCAAGCAAATGCCAAAAAAATCCTAATTATTTCAAGTCTTGCTACACGAGCAAGCGTTTCTTCAAAATAAAATCTTTCAATTTGAGCATATCCCTCACATACCGATATTTCTTTGTTTCTCACTACATGACCATATTCATTTTGT
Organism: Picea abies; assembly: GCA_900067695.1. Classification (NCBI taxonomy): domain Eukaryota; kingdom Viridiplantae; phylum Streptophyta; class Pinopsida; order Pinales; family Pinaceae; genus Picea; species Picea abies. The sequence goes on from CBVK0102968200.1 coordinate 7,094, forward strand.
TTATTCTTGAAAACCAATTTGGTGCCTATTACATTTTTATCCTTGGGTCTAGGAACAAGATCCTAGGTTTGGTTCTTTTCAATTTGGTCCAATTCATCATTCATGGCACTAATCCAATGTTTATCTTGGCTGGATTATTCAAATTAATGAGGCTATATTGTGGATAATAACAAAAATTTTACTTGATAATTTATTCTTCTCCTAGTTTGAGGTCCTACACTCCTATCTCCAAGAATTTCGCTTTCAGGATGATTATTTTATACATACTTTGAAGGAGTTTTTGTGTCCTTTTTTTCTATTTCATCTTCCTCTTCTATTCGTTGATCTGTATTTAATTTTTTCTTCTTCTTATTGATGTTCTTCATCTTGTTGTTCTTCCTCTGATTCATATTCTTCTTGTTGTTCCTCTTCATATTGTCCTTCTTGCAGAAATTCATCTTCCTTTCTACATTTTTCTTCTTTTGAAATATGGTTTTTAAAATGTGACTTTTCATCATCTACTTTTACATTTGTACTCATTACTATCTTTTCCAAACTTATATTGTAGAATCTATAGGTTTTGTGGTCAGATGAGTAACCCAAAAAGATTCCTTCATCTGTTATGTAATCAAATTTACCCAAATTCTCTTCAGTTCTCTTTATGTAACATTTACTCTCAAATACTTTGAGAGAGTTAACTATTGCAGGTCTTCCTTTCCACAGTTCATATGGTGTTTTATCATGGTTTTTTCTAAGCAAACATTTGCTTAGAATATGAAGAACAATATGTACTACTTCTATCAAAAACATATCTGATAGTTTGGAGTCATTTAACATATTTCTTGCCATTTCTTGTACAATCTTGTTTTTTCTTTCTGCCACACAATTATGTTGTGGTATCCTGGATGCTGAGAATTGTCTTTTGATTCCATGCATATTATAGATTTTTTCAAATTTATTTGTGGTAAAATCACCTCCATTATCTAATTGTAATTTTTGGACACACCGACCACACTAAGATGGGGGGTGAATCAGTCTAGGGATCTTTTTACTCCTTAAAAAAACACCTTAGTTAGCAATCACCATTTACTCATCATTCATTACTTTAATTTATAACAAGTTGTATGTAAACATATATCAACAACAAATATTATCCACAATCCATCATCACAAGGAACACAAGGAACAAAAGATATATTTATAAGTTTATTTTATATTACGGGCTACAATCCTTGGGGGTTTTTCATCAACAACTTAATAGAGAAACAACTCCACAAGAGAACCAACTCTCAATGCAAGAATCAACCTGCAAATCTCAGCACCAACTGAGAAGACAAATCAATCCTCAACAGATACCAATCTGTCAACAGGTATGCGACCTGTTTATATTACATCTCGCATATGTACATGACCTGCCTATACTGCAGCATGCGTATGTACGTGCCCTAACCCATTGTCATCCTACGTATACCTTCAAAAACAAGGGTTTCTAAAACTTCAACCTTCTGGTACTTCAGAATCTTCATGTCTCTATCAAATCCACTATTGGTCTGTCACTGCACTCTTCCTTTCACTGATCTATATAACATAACCAATCACAAAACATATTTATGCCATCCAACAACCTATGCATTCTCCTCAACCATACACCATCACAGATTATGGATAATACTCAATCAGAATAGATATGAACTACTCAACCAACCAACTACCATATTTAGACATCAATACAACCATACAAGGAATGCCTCAATCATTCACCATACTGTGAGAAAATCTAAGCATGAAGACAACATATAACCATACCATATCTTCTGTAGTAGATATGAACCAGTAGTCCACTATTATGGGAACTTGCTTCAGACTTTAGGAACTTGGCACCAACACTTGCTAAAGATTTTATGGCTTTTCCCTCATATGCGTTCCCTATTATACTTCCATCCTGTGTATGTACGCACCCTATAATAATGATAGCCCACGTACATTTAAGAAACTAGGGCTTTTCAGTATTTATGAAACTCAGAAACTTTTGTCGTCAATAGGTGAGATCGGAAGAGCGTCGTGTAGGGAAAGAGTGTAGATCTACTACTCAACCAACCAACTACCATATTTAGACATCAATACAACCATACAAGGAATGCCTCAATCATTCACCATACTGTGAGATAATCTAAGCATGAAGACAACATATAACCATACCATATCTTCTGTAGTAGATATGAACCAATAGTCCATTGTTATGGGAACTTGCTTCAGACTTTAGAAACTTGACACCAACACTTGCTCAATCTTTTATGGCTTTTCCCTTATGTGCGTTCCCTATTATACTTCCATCCTATGTATGTACGCACCCTATTATAATGATAGCCCACGTACATCTAAGAAACTAGGGCTTTTCAATATTTCTGAAACTCTGAAACTTTTGTCGTCAATAGCTCAGACTTATGGAACTTTTGATGCGTCCATGAGTACCTGCAATGAATCTTTCACCAAGAATGGGTCTTCATTTTGCTCAAGAGATTCACCCATAAGAGACCCTTTCTCTCTTATTTACACTTCTCCAAGTAGCTTCCTCATCTAACCAACTCTAACCAACTTCCTTCTTTTGGGGCTAACCCACTTCTAACCACTTTGTCCACTTCTAACCCACTTTGCTACAAATAGTAATTTCTCCACTTCTAGTTGCAACTAATTTATTTTTAATTGTTTTCTTGTTGCAACCACTTAACCCATGACTAACCAATTTGACTAGTCAACTTTCTTCTAGGAGCTTCTTTGACTTATTTGACCTTCTAGGGGATCCTAGACAACACATGAGGGTTATTGAACTTCAGAAGGCCATAAGCCTCTAACCATGAGGAGTTAATGTGACATTCCACATATCACCGAAAATGGCATGATAAGCACTATTCATCTAGAACAGTCTCACTCAAAAACTCACTGATATTCATAACATTATTCCACAATCAACCTTGGGTTCCTTAAACATATATCTAGGATGAATCAACGACTTAACCATTTGGACTTCAGAAAGTGTCTTCTCGTGAGGGATTTCACCATAATGGGACAAATTTTTATTTCATCCATTTGGTAATTCCTATCATCCATGTGATGACATCAAATATACAACTTCTTTCCTATCAACCAACACTTGACATCAATTACATCAATTATTTGACATCAATTACATCAATCAATACATCAATGATACTATGAAAAGACATCAACTCTTTGACATCAATCGTTTGACATCAATGACAACATAATGCAACAATCTCCCCCTTTGGAATTGATGGAAATACCAACATGGATGCCAACACCAATCATTGATGGAAACATGTAGACATGACAATGCTCTTCATCAATAGTTATCTTAATCACATCAATGTGACTATCTCTCCCCCTTTGACATCAATGGAAAAGGGTAGTTCTCTCCTTGGGGTTTCTCTCCCTGTCCATATGCATTTGGGATTCCTATGAATAATCTCTCCCATTTTGAACAAGGGATATCACTATGATTCAATGATGAAGAAATATCGCTCATGTGTTGCCTGTAACCATCAACCCCCCCTATAAACATGCCTCTGTTCTCTCTTGAGGACAATTTCTCTCACATGCCCAAGAAAAATTCCATGGTGGAAGAAAACAGGGACGACTGGATAAGAGATCCTTTCAAACTATTTCTCAAGGATTACCTCGTGCGACAAAGGAACAAGATGATGGATAATTTCACCCATATCCTTCGACGACTGTTGACAATAATGGAGCCACCTTCAACCAACATTCACTTCGGAGGTGCAATGCCCTTCAAGGTACAAGTTTACTTTAGAAAAATGGTTAAATATTTTAGAGGGTTATTTCTTTGTCCAAAATTTATCCAACAGTGAAAAGATTACCTTCACACTCCTTAAGGCCCTTACCCATGTCAAAGATTGATGAGAGACTTACTATGAGAAACATGTCAAGGAAGAGTATGTAATTTTTGGTTCATGACCCACTTGGGTGACTTTTGTTGATGCTCTCAAGGAACAATATTACCCTATTGAAGGTTATGATGACTAGTACACAAGATGGACAACACTACGCCAAGAGAGGGCCCAAATAGTGCCAGAGTTCACAAATATTTTCCATACCTTGCGCACCAAGATGGGTATCAAAGACTCTGAGTGGAATCTGGTCCTAAAATACAATGGCGCTCTACATAGGTACATACAAACTGAAATCTAGTTTCTTGACATCTCATCATTGGGAGTTGCTTATCAATATGCTCTCAAAATCGATAAAAAAATTCAAGCAACAGAACAAGTGGGATTTTGGGTTTCCAAATATGCAACAACCAAAGTATGGTAAGGGCGGCCCTAACTCCCAAGTTAAAGGATAGAGAAAGGATGGAAAACCCCAGGATAACCAACCCAATCCACCAACAAATAAGGGTAATGGGAAGTCAGAGAAGGGCACTAGAAAATGGTGCAAGTTCCACAAAATCCCTTGGCACAATACTTATGAACGTAACTCCAAAAAAATCATTGTTGGTTGAGACAAAATCCCTAGGGTTAGATGATGACTCAGACTCTAATATAGAACCAGAAAAGGGAATATGAATAATTGATGTAGAACCCAGTGTCACCATCACTTCCACAAAATTCCACCCAAAGGAACCAGAGGAGCCTAAAGAAGGGTAGTTCCTTTTACACTCACAGATATGGGTGAATGGATCCCCACTCCATTTCATTATTGACAACAGTAGTTAGAAGAACCTGATCTTAGCATAGTTTTTCAAGAGGTTGAAATTTACAATGACACCACATCATGAGCAATACACCATCGGTTGGCTCAACTAGGGACGAGACATCTATGTCAACCAAGAATGTTGCCTACACTACAACACCAAACCCTTCAAAGATGAGGTATTGTATGATGTTTCCCCCCTTGAATTTTGTGATGTTTTTCTAGGACAACCATATATGTGGAAATGTCATGTTGTTTATGAATCTAGGTCCTCTTGTGTCATTATTACTTTGGGAGATCAACTCTACAAGGTACCAGAGCCAGTCCCAAATACTGTGGTCTCTTTGATCTCCACGAAGTAGTGCATAAAGGTGTTCTCTTAGATCGAAAGATTTGTCCTCTATATGGTTCTATCAGAATGTGAATAGAAGGTCACTGCAACCACCAGAACCTTTGCACGGGGTCTCTCTGCCTAGCAACAACATGTTGACGAAATAGTAGAGGAGTCTAGAGACATATTCACCTTGCCTACTAGGGTTCCTGTGCACCTTCAGGTAAATACTTAGTTGATCTGACACCCGATGCTCCTATGCCTAATGGACCTATATATAGACATTCTATTATGGAAAATGAAGAAATCAAATGCCATATCCAAAAGCTAATTCTAAAGGGCCACATCAGACCAAGCTCCTCACCTTGCGAGAGCCCAATTTTTCTGGTGTAGAAGAATATGGGACATGGAAACTTTGTATTGATTACATATCCCTAAACAAGATCACAACCAAGAACCGATACCCAATTCCCTGAATTGATGATCTTCTCAATCAACTCAAGGGAGCCGAGTTTTTCAGTAATATTGATATGAAGTCAGGATACCACCAGGTGTCGATTGAGCAAACTAATCTGTGGAAGACAACCTTCAAGTCTAAATAAGGCATATTTGAGTGGTTGGTCATTCCTTTCGTCTTGACTAATGCCCCGACCACATTCATGCGGATGATGGATGATATATTATGACCATTCACAAACTCCTTTGTGGTTTTATATTTGGATAACATCCTCATCTTCATCAAAATTTGGGAGGAACATTTGGAACATATTCAACAAGTATTGGGCACCCTGTGACAACACAAATTATAAGCCAATTTAGAGAAGTGTTCCTTCAACATGTAGAGAATCCAATATTTTGGATACATCATGGATGGGTAGGGTGTGCATTTGGATCCAGCCAAGATCCAAGTTATCTATGATTGACCGACCCTGAAGACAATGACCAAGCTCTGCTGCTTCTTGGGGCTCGCCAACTTCTACTGATGGTTTTTTTTGGGGTTCTCTCATATTGCTTGATCCCTAAGCCAGATGAACAAGGGTGGCACAAAGGCTAAGTTTGTGTGGTCCACGCCCCAATAGAAATAATTTGAGGATTTGAAAATTTTCCTTTGCTCAACACCAGTCCTCATTCTACCAAACCTGCAACAACCATTTGATATTGAGACAGATGCTTCAGATTATGCTATCAGTGCAATCCTCACTCATCATGGGCATCTAGTGGCCTATCACAATGAAACACTATCTGATGTTGTTCGCAGATACCCCACCTATGAAAAAGAGATGTACTCCATTGTGCAGGAATGTCAAAAGTGGAAGCAATGCATTTTAGGGAATGAAATGGTTATCCACACTGCTCACATGCCTCTGCAATTCATGCAGACATGGGGAAAGTTACAAAATAACCGCCATCAGAAGTGGTCCACGTACCTGAAGCAATTTCACTTGAACATCAAGTACAATAAAGTCAACACCAACCATCTTGTAGACTGCCTTAGTCAACCCCCGATTGTGGTGCTAACCATTGTTTGTAACTCATGTGGGCATGAGATGTCCGAGTGGCCACAATTATACAATAGTGACTCTAACTTTACTACTACATATCAAACATTAAGTGTAGGAAAACCAGTTCTAGACTTTCATCTCCAGGATGGACTATTATGCCATTTGATCCATCTTAGTGTTCCTTTGAGAAAGCGTGCAAATATGATTTGGGAGCTCATTACATTCGAGTGGAAGGACACTTTGGTGTGGAAAAAATAGTGGCAATACTGTAAAAACATTTTTATTGTTCAAAACTTTGACAATATTTCTTCAAGTACATCATATCTTACACTGTCAGCACCATTGCCAAACCCTCCATCATGAAACAGGGGCTTCACACCCCTCTTCCTACTCCATATAGGCCTTGGGAGTCCATCTCCATGTATTACATGTCTGGTCTGCCTTCAACCAAGCATGGGAATGACTATGTCTTCGTGGTCATTGATCGATTCTCTAAGATGGAAATTTCGGTACCCAACAAGAAGAGCATCACACCTAAGGCCATCGCCAAGCTCTTTTTCACACATGTTTGGGTCCATTTTGAGCTAACACAGAATATTATCTTTGATAGAGACAATGGGTTCTTGATCACCTTTTGGTCCATCCTATGGTTGATGATGGACACCAAGCTAACCAAATCTAGATTAGTACCACCAAAAGAATGGACACATCATTTTATTCACACATTAGAAGGTGTTCCAAGGAATTGGTACACAAAATTAGAACAACATAGGGAAACTGTAAGTTGGGAAGAGATGCAACATAATTTTGTGATCACATTTACATTTTAGCATGTGAATTCATAAATAGATACATCAATCAGGTTGGTAAGAGATAGGATTTTTGAAGAACCATAAGTGGAGATTGTGACAAATTATCAGAACCAGTAGAGAAAAACAGTTAGACAATTGCTACATTGTTATCATGTCGTGGAAGACCCAACAGAGGAGAACCCACACAATATCCAAATCCTAGAAGTTGAAGGAGAAAGAGAGATAGAAGATCCAAAGCTAGATTCAGAATATTATGCTGTACCATTGAATATCAATAAGGTAAACATTGAAATGATAGAAAACCCAAATATTGCAAGCATTGGAGATTATTGGGATAATTAGACAATAGAAAGAATCACATAGTTACTGAGCGAGTACAGTGATTTGTTTCTAGTGATGTTTTTAGAGATGAAAGGATTACCAAGAGAACTTGGAGAGATGAAGATCCCTTTTAAACCAAATGCTAGACATATCATACAGAGACCTTACATGTTGAATCTAGTGTATAAGAAGAAGGTGAAAGAAGAAATTGACAAGATGTTAGAGGCTGGTGTCATAGAACCTATGGAAGAATCAGAATGGATCAACCCTATGGTAGTATAAGAGAAGAAACAAGGGGGAATAAGGATCTGTGTAGTTTTGAGAAAGATGAATGATTCTTTCCTACATGATCCTTTTCCTACCCCATTTACAGATGAAGTTTTGGAGAATGTAGGAGGTCAAGAAGCCCATTCATTTATAGATGGGTTTTTAGGATATCATAATATTAGGATAACACTAGAAGATAGACATAAGACTACATTTGCAACAAAATGGGGATCATATCAGTATACAATTATGCCATTTGGTTTGAAGAATGTACCTACATTTTTTTCAAGGGTAGTAGTAGTTGCCTTTAAGGAATTTATTCATAAGTTTTTGGAAGTTTACTTGGATGATTGGACAATGTTTAGTTTACTGAAGGATCATGTTGAAGTGTTAAGACTGATGTTAGATAGATGTAGAAAATCTCATATTTCATTGAATATTAAGAAATGCATTTTCAGTGCACCTTTTGGTATTCTATGAGGGCATGTGGTGTGTAAACATGGTCTGTTGGTTGATCCTGCTAAAATTGTTTTGATGGTAAACTTACCACCACCTAAGTTAGTGCACCAGTTGAAGAGCACACTTCTTCATACAAGGTATTACACGAATTTTATAAGGGGATACGAACATATTACTGTGTCGATGGAGAAATTGTTGAAGAAGGACATTAAGTATCAGTGGAATGATGAATGCCAACAGATCTTGGATATATTGAAGGAGAAGATGGTGACTACGTTGATTTTAGTGTTTCCATATTGGTCAAAATAATTTCATATGCATGTGGATGCATCATCAATAGCACTTGGAGCAGTACTGACACAACCAGGAGAAGGCGACGTAGATCACCCTATAACATTTTAAGATGTTTACATATCATTCTACTCTTATATATTTAGTCAATAAGCCATTGTTGGGGGTAAGAAAATGCAGATGGCTACTATTGTTTTAGGAGTTTGATTTTGAATTTATTGTAAAGCATGGAAGATTGAATGCAGGGACGGACCATCTATCCAAGATAACTAATGGAGAGGAACTCAGTAACTTGGAGGACAACTTCTCGGATGCACAATTGTTTTTAGTACACATTGCTGATGAATATTTCGCTGACATTATTGAATTTTTGAGTACGGGATTTTCACCCAAGGAATTTAATACCACATAGAAGAAAAATATGGTGGTTAGAGCTGCAGATCACCAATTGATTGCAGGTAAATTATACAACTTGGTGCAAACAACATTTTGAGGAGATGTGCTATGGAGCATGAAAGGATTATCATTTTAGTAGAAGCACATGAAGAAATTGTTGGAGGACACTATGCAAGAAAGGCTATTGTTGGTTGTGGAGCCTGATTATCTTCTTGATTCAGAGGTCCTTTTCTTTCAGCTGTGTTTATACCCCATGAAGTATTTACACCCCAAAAGTATGTACA
>CBVK0102968213.1:0-25946 GCA_900067695.1 Picea abies
TGGTTTAACTTAAACAAATTCAAATATATTGTAAGTTGTTCAACATTTATCCTTCACTTGCCAAAAACCTTATAGCTGCAATGGAATGCCTGGGTGCTTCGATCAAAGAGGTTCTATCTTTCAAGCTTTTGGATAGAACTTCTAACTAATCTAAGTTCATCTATTATCATCTAAAACTTCCTTATATTCCACTGGCTTGTGATTTCCTAGATATATTGTTCATCATCGTTATGTTCGGTTGTCACAATTTATTTAATCAAATATGCAAAGTAGTATCCATCATGAATTTTACAACCATGCTAACAATTACACCAGTTGCAAGAACATAAAAAATTCTTTTGGTGCTAGAGCTGGCAATGGTTCCTGGTTTTTCATGAGGTCAAACTTAGTCATGCCAATATCACTATTGATTATAGTCTCTTTAGTCGACGTTGGATGAATAATATACAAGTGTATTTGAATTATATTTTTGTGTCTGAGTCCATTTTGCTTCTAGTCAATATTCAACATAATGTGAAATAACGAGGGTCGTCTTATATTGATCAACGGTGGACTCAAAATAATATGAAATGGTTTTGATGAAAGCTTCGGTTCCAAGTTTGTGTTTACTCTAGTCAACTTTCAACCAAACCCAAAATGATTGTGGACCTTCTGATCCAATCAACGGTGGACACAAAAAATATAAGGGCGGATTTGAATTAACTCTTTGGGTATTTGTTTGTGTTGACTCTGGTCAACTTCCAACCAAACCCTAAATGACTATGGATCATTCGATGTACTCTCAATAAATCCTCATAGTCCAATCCGACCACCACTATGTTTCTTGGCTATCTTGTCCATCTCCCTTTTCAGGCTTGCAAGGTGACTATCAGTGAAAGGATAAGCCTTGGCTCCATAGATCAACACAACATAACTTCCATCATTTGTAATAAACTTTCCTTTTGGACCTATAACAATCAAGGTTTGGATACACTTAATTTGAAAGTTTCGATGCAGTTTAGACCGAATCCTATCTCCAAATGGCCTTGCAAGATATTTCTTAAAGTCTTCTTCCTCATCGTCACAGTAGACTAACACAATCTCAAAGGTCTCTCCTTTCTTCACGAGCTCGTCATAAATCTTGGTAATCTGTGCAGTGAAAAGGTCATCCAGTGGTTGGAGTTTCCAACAAGACTGCATCCACAACCATACAACATATGGTGGCTCAACCAAGATCGAGATCTCCACATCATCCAACAGTCTCGCCTACCCTATGACATCAATCCCTTCAAGGATGAGGTATTGTGTGATGTTTCCCTAATCGAAGTTTTTGATGTTATTTTAGGCCAACCATATATGTGGAAACATTATGTTGTAAATGAATCTAGACATCGTATTGTCATTATTACTTTGGGTAGACCACTGTACAAGATACCAAAGGTATCTCCACCTACCGCAATTTCTTTGGTCTTAGCTAAGAAATGCAGGAAGGTCATCTTCTAGAATGAGAAATTTGTACTCTTCAGGATTTGTTCTCAAGGTGAACAAAAGGTCATAGTCACATCCATGGCCTTTGCAAAGGGCTTCTCTATGCAACGAAAGCAAGTGGACAAATTCATGGAAGAATTCTAAGACATCTTCACCTTACCTACCAAGTTTCCTCTACACTGTCAGGTCAAGCATTCAATTGATCTGACCCCTAGAGGGCCTTTACCTAATGAGCCAATATATCAATGCTCTCTCTTAGAAAAAGAGGAAATCAAGTGCTATATTCAATATCTGCTCCAAAAATGACACATTCGACTAAGATCCTCACCCTACGGAAGTCCAATCACACTCATGCAAAAGAAAGATGAGACCCAAAGACTTTGTATTGATTACAGATCTCTGAACAAAATCACAATCAAGAATCAATACCCAATTCCCCAAATCGATAACCTTCTCGACCAACTCAAGGGATCCAAGTACTTTAGTAAGATTGATATGAATTTCAGCTACCACCAAGACTCAATAGAATCGACGAGTGTATGGAAGACTACTTTCAAGTATAAAGAAGGTATTTTCGAGTCGTTGGTCATGCTCTTTGGCTTGATGAATTCCCCAACAACTTTTATGAGGTTGATGGATGACATGTTGTGGCCTTTCACCAATTCCTTTGTGGTTGTATATCTGGATGACATCCTCATCTTCCACTAGAGTTGGGAAGAACACTTGCAACACATTCAACAAGTCCTACACACCCCATGGAAACACAAGCTATATGCTAACTTAGAGAAATTCTCCTTCGACATGAACAAGGTCTAATACCTCAAATACATTGTATATGAGAATGGGGTGCATGTAGATTCAACCAAGATCCAAGTCACTCGTGACTGACCAGCGCCAACAACACTAACTAAGCTTTGGATCTTCTTAGGCCTTGCCAACTTCTATCGCATATTCATGTTGGGGTTATCTCATATTGCATGGATCCTCAGCCAAGTGACCAAGGGTGGTTGCAAATCCTAATTTGTATGGGACAGGTCACTACAAAAAACATTTAAGAATCTAAAACATCGTCTATGCTCACCCTCTATGCTTGCCTTACTTGATCTGCAACAACATTTTGAGATTGAGATAGATTCTTTAGACTAAGTTGCTGGTGTCGTTCTCACTCAACACGGTCATATGGTGGCGTATCATAGTGAGACACTCCTAGATGTTGTCTGTAGGTACCCCACCTATGAAAAAGAGATGTTTTCCATTGTGCAAGCTTGTTTCCAATGGGAGAATTACATTCTAGAGAAGGATACAACCATCCATACAGATCACAAACCTCTATAGTTCATGAAAACACAAGGAAAATTACATAATGATTTCCATCAAAAGTGGTCCACATAATTGCAATAGTTTCAATTCAACATTAAATATAAGAAACTGAACACCAATTGCATCTATTACTGCCTCAGTCGACCTCTAGCTGCAATACTAACCATGGTGCTCAACTCTTGCAAGCATGAGACCTATGGGTGGTCCCAACTGTATGACAATGATCCTGAATTCAACATGAACTACCAGATGTGTTGAACATGCATGATCATTGTCAATTTTCATCTTTAGGATGGATTGTTATGTCATCTGGGCCATCTATGTGTTCCTTCAAATGAGCGTGTGAATTTGATTTGGGAAGCCCACTATAGTTGGGTGGTAGAACAATTTGGGGTGGAGAAGACATTGGCAGTACTACAAAAGTATTTCCAATAGTTAAAGTTTCAACAAGATGTCAATTAGCATATCATATCCTACACTGCCTGCTCCATCGCCAAAATAGCTATTAAAAACCAAGGAATGTACACCTCTCTGCCTACTCCCGACAGACCCTAGAAATCTATATTGATGGACAACATGTCAGGTCCCCCCTCAACCAAACATGGAAATTAATGTGCATTCATGGTTGTTGATCAATTCTCTAAGATGTCCACTTTGATAGCTTGCAAGAAGAGTATCATATTCGAGGTCACTGGAAAGATCTTCTTTGAGAAAGTGTGGGTACACTTTGGACTACCACATACCATCCTATTATATCATGACAACAAGTTCTTGAGTACATTCTGGTTGAACCTCTAGTCACTTCTAGACACAAATCTCACCAAATCCACTTCTTTCCACCCCCAAATTGATGGAAAGACAAAGGTCGTCAATAAGATGATCATGCATGTCTTGCACATGTACAAATCCAAGAGTCCATGAACATGGGATGAGATATTTCCTTATGTTCAACATAGCTACAATATATCCCTCCATAGCTCGACCATTCACAAGTCTTTACAAGTGGGCCTGGGATTTCAACCATTGGGCCCCATTGATGTAGTAATGCCCCTTGCATCCACATAGGAATGATCTTCCCATGCTCAATTTGAGGCCGACAAAGACACAACATTCATTGAATGGGTCCAACATCTGCCAAAAAGTCCATGATATTTTATAGAAAGTCAATGCTAAGTACAAACAATGCCATGATCAACACCGAGTTCCACACAAGTTTCAAGTGGGAGACAATGTTTGGTTGCATTTGAAGAAATAACTCCTTACAAGACCCCATCAAACATTGTTTCCACTTCACTATGAATAGTAAACCATCACCAAGGCTATGGGAGACAATGATTTTGAGTTAAGTATTCCCCCCTTCCTTGTCTTTCACCCAGTATTCGACCATATTTTCCACTACTACTGGACACATCAGAAGTGGAAGAGAAGATAACACCTATAGAGTTCAACCCTAAATGAATGAAACATGCAACCATTGATCAGATCATGAACACATAGGTTAAGGGAACCCTTCTATAGAAGATCCAACTCTATAGGGTTATCAAAGTAGGGAAGTTACTACACCAAGGCAAGTGGCTCACCAAGTGTCAAGTTCAAAAGAAGTTTCCCCATTTGATGGGGGAAATAAGCTTAATGGAGACCATTGCTTCCTAAGGGGGGAGGACTGATCCTGGTGGGAATCGATGGCCACCCACCTATTCCACTAGCTCAAAAATATAGCTTCCATTTTGACGGTGTTTCTATGGTGTTTTCGGGTCCTGAATTTTCGAGACCATTTTTGAGGTCCTAAACGACATTTGTTTGGCCCGAGAGTGCCCAAAATATAATCAAAGTAATGTATCGGGCCATTCAAAAAGGTACTCCTCGACTAGACCTTTCGGACATGCTACCAAGCGCCCCAAACATATATCCTATGCAAAAGTAATGCCCCCAGAAAGTTGACATATCAACTAACCACATCAGGGCCCACAAACGTTTTGGCATTTCATCTTCTAGGATTAGGGTTTTGGATGTTTAGGGTTTTCTCATTGATTCTTTATGTTAAAAGGTCTTTTCAGCCTCATTGTAATCATTTTCTTGCTAATGCATGTATCTTTCAGATATCTTCTCAGAGATAAGCTACCACCATTTTAGCGAGTTCATTTCACTCTACATTTTTATAGTTCCTGTTGATTTAGTTCAATAATAGAAATTGAGTATTACTGTATGTCTGTGTTTCTGTCATATTTTTGTGTTTTATTTTTTCCTCTCATAAATCCAGATCACTATATATGTTTCTTCTATGAACAAAGTTCAACATAAATTAACATCTTCTTATAGGATGACTCTAGGAACTTGTGTGCACACTTTATGGGCTTGCAATTTTTATTTTATTTTGAGTTTTCAAAGCTCAGGTTTCAAAACCTAATTCCATTCTTTCAGTAGGAACTAGTCACTTACATCTGATATGCATCAAATGCTTACAATAATCCTCACTGGCTTCTTATGATTTGGACCTTTTTTTTTCTAGAAGAAACAAGGGTTTGGATTAGTGTTTCTAACATCACTGATGTGGTGATCTTTCACAATGTTCAAAATGAAATGATATGTCATTTTCAACAAATCACATTTTTTGGAAAAATCAAGGGTCGTGATGTTAAAAATATTGTGACCTGCCTTTATAAGCCCAAAATTTGATTCTTTTGGGTGATTTTTATCTAGAGTGGTTGAGGATTGAGAACTAAAGAGTTTATCATCATCTACCATCGATCTTAGGAGGGTTAAACAATCATTTTCAGTGCCATCAAACAAATTTCTGTAGAGTGGGGATTGATTTGTATTTCCCATTTTCATATTTTCAAGGGATAAATTTGTATTTGTTACCTGTTGGATCTGCACAAAAGATAAGTCCAAATTGTCCAAAGTACAAACACTGGGGAACTCTTGGAAGTTGTACTCACTGTCAACTCAGTGGAAGCTACCTTCACTTTAGGTCATCTCTCCTTGGGCATGTTAGTATTGTATTTGCTCTTGCAATTAAATGAAGGATGAATGAAGTTATAAGGTCGATATCAGACGAGTTAGCAACAATAAGTCGAGTTTGAGGGGCCTTTGCAAAATTCAAAGTCAAATTTTCCTAAGGAAAAATTAATCCCTCAGGGCTTGTCACAGTCCAAAAGGGGCTTGTCACAGTCCAAAAGGGGATTATCGCACCTGAAAAGAGCTTAAATATCAATATTCTAGGGGCTTACCATGAGACCACCGCATAAGATTCAAACACCAGTAAATTTTGGGACCCCGAAAGATCGGACTAATGAAGGAAAAGAAGATCAAGGGCTAACATGTAGTTTCAGAGTCCCCTCTTCGGAGTCTTGTTTGAATCCCAAGCCTTGTTCATTCTGATGGGACACCTCTGATCAATGACCCAGATTTAAGTAGACACACCCCCCTAATGAGTGGTCCAAATATGATCACTGATCTCGAAGCCTCCCGACTAGGTGTTGTGTCAGCCCGCCAGTAGAGCACTATCAGAGCCATTCATGTCAGCCCGCCAGTAGAGCACTATCAGAGCCATTCAAAGGTCACCACATGGATGTGGAAAACCCACCACATACATAAGTAAAAATATGAAATATGGGTGTCACGTGTCATGATCCCCTGACACGTCAATGCCACCGTGGGGAAATATAAATTCACCACATGTTCAGGCTGACATCAACATGACAATTCTTTCTTTAGTCATTTTTTTTCTTTCGACCATGCTGGATCAGAGGCTCTCAGTTGTCCTCGGATCTCCAATGGAGGGTTGAGATTTACTTCATTGTTCTGTTTTTGGATTCTTGCTTGAAACTAATATTGTAACACTCCAAAGAGTCACCTATGATGGAAGGTCCATATCTTCTCTCAGAACTTTTTCAAGTAGAACTAATCAATGACACATATTTTCTCCCAAGTATCGAATATTCTTGGCTAGGTGTTGTGTCATCCTGCCAGTAGAGCACTGTCAGATCCAATCAATGGTTGCCACATGTATAGGTGGAACCCACCATATGCATAGGTAAATTTCTCTAATCTGAGTGACACTTGTTCCACCTATCCGCCACATCAACGCCAACATGGACCATTGAGAGGGTCTAATCTGAGTGACACTTGTTCCACCTATCCGCCACATCAACGCCAACATGGACCATTGAGAGGGTGCCTCGTGTCCAAGGATATTTTAGCGTGATAATGTTTGTGCTTTAGCCAAATTTTTCTTTCGACCACGACGAGATAAACGAACCTTAGTGATTCTTGAACTTTCGATGGACGATCCAAATTTTTCTTGCTGAGTCCCTTTAAAGTCCCCTCTTTGGAGTCTTGTATGGATCTCACTCTTAATCACTCCAAATGGGGAAGCTCCAATTAACAGTCCAAATCCAATCCTATATGTGGCATCAAATCTATGGTCATCAGAATTCCTTTGTCGGACTTCCTCACAATTCCTGGCTCTAGATAGATCTGATGGGTGCACCTCTGAAGGATGGTTCAGATTTGGTAAAGGAAAGTTAGATCAACGACCTAGGATCCATCACATTTTATTTCTTGTGCAAAGTAATGACTAATGAATGCACGTCCCTGGTGACATATGCATGAATTCATTTCCAGTAGGGCACCTATCAGAACAATTATAAGTTTCCACATGGACACGAGAAACTTACCAAATACATAGGTAAATGTCTTGAATCTGGGTGACACATGTCACACTCACCTACCACCTCAATGCCAACGTGGACCAGTGAGAAGGTATCATGCGTCCAGAGTGATGTCAGCATAATGATTGTTTGCCTTGGCCATTTCAGGATTTTGGTTGAGCCCTGATTGAAATATATCCTTACATCATCGAAATATCAATGGTAGAGATCAAGGGGATATCGTCGTTGGAAAAATGCAAAGACATGATAGCTTGACATGCCAATGCAACACTGTTAGGGTGAATCATCAGTTGCCTAGTGGACATGGGGAACCCATCGTAGATAGGGGTCAACATCTTGAAAATGGGTGACACGTGTCCTATCCTCCGTGCTACATCAATATTAGTGTAGACCCGTATGAGGCCACCACATACCTAGGGTAATGTTACCATGACCATCAAATGCATTAGTCAATTTTGGTTTATGGTCTACCTAGATCAAGGGCTCTTATCATTTTGATGAAATATGAATGGTGGAGATTGTTGTGGACATCATCATCGAAGAAATGTGATGAACATTACTTGACATAGGTTATCCCCAATCTTCCCAACAACAATGTTGTTAAAGAAAGGGAAGGTTCATTTGATTAACAACCTAGATCAGATCGTGTTCTAGATTAACGATTCAATTTTAATTTTAAATATCAGGGCATTTTAGGCTCATCATTCGCGTATCAATGGCCCAGATTTGATCAGGTCCGTGATGGAGGGTTTATATTCATTTCAAGATGGATGGCCTATATTTAATCATAGTTATATGTAAATTGTTGATGCTTCGATCGTCGATATGTCAAGCATCGGGGCTATCTTCCAATGACATGAAGTCTTATTTTTATATATATTGATCATTGAGATCGATTCGATGGATTTTGAGTTGTGAGATCTCTGCAGTTAGGATTTTGAGCTTCCATCCAAAGAAGAAATTAATTACAAATATTTCTAAGGAGAAGAGAATAATGAATTTCTCGACCTGTAGGTTCCTAGTTTCCCCACAATTTCAACATAGTAGAATTCATGCAGGTAAAAGTAATAGATTTTGACTAGAGAGGAAACCTTTCAAGAATCAAGAAGCGGTAAACCATTTTAAGAAGATGCAAATGGTTTCAAGAAGTGGTTTTAGGGCATGAGTGAGAAATAAAATACAATGATATCACCCATTGTTAAGGTCATCACTTTGAGGAGTTAAAGAGTTTCTTGTAATAGAGTTGTTCGACCACATAAACCTTGAGCACAGTTGGTTGATTAATGCAACATGCAACAAATATTTATCCCTTTCATTTAAGTTTTAGTCTGTATTTCCTTCCTTACAGTGTTTGTGTTCTTGTAAAGCATATCCTCCCAATTTTTTTTTCTTGTATCAAATCTGATTTATAAAATCTCAAGCAACAAGCCATTCACCATGTTCAGTGTTACTGTATGATGTATGGTAATGAAACATAAGTGATTTCCTCTAAATGTATGATCATTTCTTGTCATTTCTTTGTGCATTTAAATGATATACATAGGGTACCTCCACATATTTTGATGTGTGAATATGTTAACTGTTTTAAGCATGTTTTTATTGATCCGTGTGCATCTATTAGAGCTATTGAATTCTTGATTTCTTAGCACATTGTTATTTTCCATAAGCTAAAGGATTCATTCTCAGTAGTTCCTTGTATGTTTAACTTTTTTTTCTTCTAATTCACCACTTCATCTCTCTTTTAAAACTAGATTGTCTGAAAGACTCGTGGACATATGATTATGAGAGTTGAGAGTATTTATCATTTGAGTTGAGTTGGTTTGAGGTCCTTTAGTTTCAAGAAGAGAAAGGGAAAAACTTCCCAAAATATTGCACACTTATGTTACTGCAAATTTGGATTTAATATTCATCTCGAGTCTTAGCCCTTGGGGTTCCTTGGCATCATTCCAATAATAGCCTGGAACATATCAAGGGATAACATCCAAAATGGCACCGTTTTCGGGGACGTAAATTGAAGAAATATTCCTTGGGGATACAACATTGTAAGCTCTAAGACTTGACGGTGAACATGCCTCAGGGACTTGGCTATTAATATTTCATGTGGAAAATCCACAGAAAGACAACTTGGTCTCAGCTTAAAGACACACCAAAAGCCACCCTAATCTTGATCAAGTTTTGATACATTCATATACATAAAAACTCATGATTGAGAGGAATATCAGAGAGTGTTAGACCTCCTTTTTCTCAGGTAACCCTTATCTTGAAATCTCTCCTTCTGATGTTCATCAAAATGTTTAATCTGTAGATCTGATTGATATACCTAAATATTCACTTTGTGCTACAAAATATCCTCCATAACCGTTAATAAACCTCCAAAATTATCCTCTAGAATTTAGACAAGAAGTTAGTTCTTCCCATTGAGCCTTCTTGAAAATTCATGTCCCTCCTCTGTCCTTTAAGGCCCATAAAGTCATTTTACAAATTCTCATGGCTAGCTTAGGTAGAGGAAGACCAAGGGGAAATAAGCCTCTTCCTCCACCCCCTAGAAATCCTTGGGTCACTTCTAGGTTTTCCCCGTTGAATTTGCCCCAAATTACCCATGACCTCCTTGAGAATTACATGAAATATCTACCCAAATTTGACGGGGATAAAACTTGCTTAGTTTAAGAGAATATGAGTGCTTTTCAAAACTTTACAAATGACCAGTTTATAGAGAATAACAACATTTTCATGAGATTGTTTGTCCAAAATCTGGGGGGAGATGTTAAAAAATGGTTCAGAGTTACCCATTGCTTTAATTGATAGTTGTTCAACTCTAAAAGTTTCCTTTTATGAGACAGTGGGGGGAGAAAAGGGATAACCTATACCTAAATGAATTTGGATCACTCAAGAAAAGAGTCAATGAAAATATTGATGATTTTAATAGGAGGTTTAATAGTATCTATAACAAGATCCCTGGACATATAAATCCATCACAAACAACAACGAAAGTGACATATGTTGGGGAATTTGGTTTTTATTTTTCCATGAATTTGAGAGAGAGAAGGTCCCCGAACCTGCTAATAATGCAAGAGAATGCAAAAGACATACAAGGAAACATGATTGCATCAGACAAGGTGAAGAAAAACAAATATCAGGAAGAAAAGAAAATGGTTAGGGAAGACTGTAGTACTTTTGACCGAAGTAGATAACCCCAAGAAGCAAAGATGGATGATATGTATAGATTGATCGGGAATATGACAAACATAATGTCTATATTTCCGACAGATCATAGAAATACAAATATATCCCCCCAAGAAGGATGCATCAGGAATCCTAACCCTAATCAATTCAAAATACCTCCTAATCCATAGCTCATGAGAATGGAGAGAAGAAACAAAGAACAACCCCTTCAACCCCCTGTAAAAACCAACAATAATAACAATTTTATTGAAGAGGTAGTGGATGAGAGATATGATGAATACACAGAAGAAATCCACATACTTCAAGATGATAATGATGCCATACATATAACTAAATATGACTATAAAGGATCACTAAATCCTAAGAAATTGGTGCTTGATTCTCAACATAGCAAAGGAGCCTTATCCTCAAGTTAGTACAATTCTTTTTTTGATGCACTATAGGATGAGATGCATAAGAAGTATGATATCAAGCCTCAATAGAAAACAACTGTTGTGGACAATCAACCTCAAGCCAAGAAAGTTGGTCGAAAGTTGTCCAAAGATAAAGCTAAATAGGTTCTAGACATCCCTAAGGTAGATGAAGTTTTGGAACCTATAAAAAGGAAAAATAAACTAAAAAACTTGAGGAATTGGTTCCATCTTTCAATTTTGAATGTGAATTGTCTAATATCAAGATTCATGTGCCCTTGGTTGAGCTATATAGAAACCCTTCATATCATAAATAGATTGAGAAAGTGATGCAGGGGAAGGGATCAACAAATCCTCCTGATACTTTGATGTACAAGATGAGTCTCCTATAATAGTTTTTGGTCCTCATATTGATGACAAAGAAGAATTTGTGGCACCCTTCTATGTGAATTTGAACATTCATGATAAAATGTTTCACAATTGTGTGCTCGATTCTGGAGCATCACACAATCTTATGTCCAAAGTAGTCATGGAAAGTTGGGGTTGGAAATAACCAGGCCATATCATGACCTTTATTTGTTTGATTCCAGGAAAGTGAAGTGTTATGGGATGATTAAAGACATGGTTGTCACCCTAGGCCAACTTCTTGTTAAAAGCATTATGATGGACATGGTGGTAGCTGATGTACTAGACAATTATGGCATACTAATGTCAAGAACGTGGGAATGAAAAATTGAGAGGCACTATGCAGGTGGATATAAATTATGCCACTATACTAATTTTTGGAGGAGATCTCAGAAGGTTGTACCAAGAGACAAAGTTTTCTTATGTGGTCAGTGATCAGAACAACCTTGTGAATCATCCCATATATGTTGTTGATGAATATTTGGGCTATTGTATCCTATCTGTAAATGAAGAGTACAAGGAAACCCCAATGCTTGCAGATCCTCTTGTAAACCCTGTGGAGGAAATGGATGGCATATAGATTTTTTTTTTTTATGGTGCATACTTAAAAGAAGGGGTTGGGGCCGGCATAGTGCTCATATCCCCCACCAAAAAAGAAATTTATTTGTCCTACAATATTGAGTTCGAGGAAACAAATAATGTGGTTGAATATGAAGACTTGATTTTAGGTTTGGAGGGAACAAGAAAGATGCAAATTACCAAGATAGTGGTATTTGGAGATTCATATCTATTTGTGCAGCAAGTAAAAGGCTCCTATCAAACAAGGCATATAATAATGAGGGCATACATAAATTAGGTATGGGATATGATTGATAAATTTTATGTAGCTTTCAATATTTTTGTTGTTTTGAGAGAGTTTAATCAACCAACTGATTCCTTAGCAGTAGCTGTCAGTACCTTTAAAATACCAACCAACCCTCAAATTAAATATGAGATTGATATGAGATACACACCTTCCATTCCTGATAATATCAAATACTGATTTTTTTTTGAAGATGATCAATAGATCAAAAAATTCATGGAAGTGATAGATGAGTTTGAAAATACTCATATTGATTCAGATGATGATGAAGACACCAAACATGAGATTGGGGAGGAGGTTGAAGAGATACCTAAATTTAACAATTGCATGGTTGGGCATAAATTCTTGCACCTCAGTAATAACTTCATTCCCAAAGGACTGGGGCCTTTAGAACAATTGTTTGATAGAAATGATGTACATGTCAAACTAGTTGTCCTCCCTAAAGATCATAACATTAAGGAATATAATATTAATACTGAAAAGATCCTAAATATATTAAGCTGTCCAAAAATATTCTTGTTGATCGCAGGGCAGAGTATTCACATTTGTTCAAAAAGTACATGGATGTATTTTCATGGAGATACAAGGACCTAAAGACTTATGATACAAGTGACATCCAACATCGAATACCTCTCAAACTTGGTACTAAGAATTTCAAGCAAAATCTCATGCAATTTAATCCTCTTCTTTTTCATACCATTGATAAAGAGGTGATGAAATTACTAGATTCCCATATTATTTTTCCCTTAAGATACTCAGAATGGGTTGTTAATTTAGTTCCAGTGAGAAAGAAGAATGGGAAAAAAAGGCTATGTTTTGACTTCAGGAACCTAAATAAATTCTCATTAAAATATAACTACCCCCTGCCCAAGATGGATCATATACTACAAAAAGTAGTGGGGGAAAATAGGATATCCATGATGGATGGTTTTTCATGATATAACGAAGTGGCCATGCACCTAGATGATAGAGATAAGACAACCTTCAAAACACCATGGGGAACTTTCATGTATGACAAAATGTCTTTTGGTCTGATAAATGTAGGAGAAACTTTTCAGAGAGCTATGGACATTGCTTTTGTGGGTGAGAGAGACAAGTTCATTATCATATACCTTGATGACATGACTATTTTTTCCAAAACATATGAATATCACATCAAGCATTTAAGGTAAACCTTTGTGAAGTGTAGGAATTTTGGGCTGTCCTTGAACCCCCAAAATTATTATTTTTCTATGGAAGAAGGAAATATTCTTGGCCATTTAGTATCCAAAGAAGGGGTGAATATAGATCCAGAAAGGGTGGAGGAAATCAAAAAATTTCTCAACCTAGGAACAAGAAAGAAGTACAATCTTTCCTAGGTAAAATAGATTTTCTAAGAAGCTTTGTCCCCAATTTCATTGAAATGGTTAAGCATGTTACCAACATGTTGAAAAAGGACCATGAAGTCAAGTGGAAAATTCAAGCCAAAAAATATTTTCAGTATATAGAGGAATCCTTGGGAGAGTCTCCAGTTATGATCAACCCAAATTATGACAAGGATTTACTCATTTTCTCCTTTTCATCAACACATACGATAGCTTCTGTGTTTCTCCATAAAAATGAAAAAGACCAAGAGAAACCCATAACCTTTTTATCAAGGCCCTAAGATATATTGAGCTGAAGTATAGTACCATGGAAAATCAAGATTATGCATTAGTCAAAGCATTAAAGGCTTTAAGAGATTATATACTGCACTCTGAGATATTGGTTTATGTACCTACCAGTACTATAAAGGACATTCTCACACAAATTGACAATGAGGGAAGAATATATAAATAGATTGCTAAGACTCATGAGTATAATGTGGAGATCAAGCCCACAAACCTGGTAAAAGGACAAGGAATAGCCAAATTGTTGGTTGAATCTAGCTACAAATCTTTATACTTGAATTCTCTATCCACAAACGTTGTAGCAATATATTCTTAAGAGGATGAAACATAAGAACCATCCTTAGAGGTAAGTGCCAAATTTTCTCAGTCTAATTAGTATAAAGAAACCATATTTTACTTGCAAAATTTTAGTTGCTCACCAGCATGGGATAAAGATAGAGATATGTCTACTAAGATTAAATTTGTAAAATATTGCATTTTGGGGGAAAATCTGTTTTGGAAGGACCCAGGGGAATCCTACTAAATTGTCTCACTGAAGAAGAAACTGAGGGCATGATCATTGAGTTTCATAAAGGTGTGTGGGGGGGTCACCATGCTTGGAGATCCACTGCATACAATATCCTTAGAGTTGGGTATTACCGGCCCTCTTTATTTTTTGACGTAAATTGTTTGGCATGATCATGTGTAGAATGTCAAATATTTGCAGGGAAGTAGAAGTTGTTTCCCCTCCGCTAAAACCAATCAAAGTTGAGACACCTTTTTCAGTAGTGGGGATTAGACTTCATTGGCGAGATCAATCCAAATTCAGGCGGACAACAAAAATGGATTTTGACAGCCATAGACCATTTCAAAAAATGGGTAGAGGCCATACCTACAAGGGAAACTGTCGATACAATCATCATAAAGTTCCTAGAAGAAAATATCTTGGCCAGATTTGGATGCCCAAGAAAGATTATTGTTGATAATGCTTAAGCTTTCAACTATACCAAATTGGTGAAGTTTTGTCAGAACTATAACATAGAGCTGAGACACTCTACTGCTTACTATCCATAGGGAAATGGTTTGGTTGAATCCTCCAATAAGAACCTTATCAATATGATCAAGAAAATGTTATCTCAAAACAATAAGGCAGGGAATTCCCACTTGAAATATGTTTCTAGGAAGACATAGTTAAAATTAATAGGGCCATTTGAACTTCCCATTTTCAGCTAGTGTATGGGATGGAAGTCATTTTCCCCATATATCTCAGCCTCCCTGTGATGAAATTACAACAAGATGGGGAGATAGAATCAGATGACATGTAGAGAAGAATTAACCAGTTGATTGAAGTCCAACAGGTAATAGAACAAGTTCATATAAAGTCCCAAGCTCATCAAGCAAGAATAAAATAAATTTTTGATAAAAGGACCAAAGAAAATAATTTCATGGGAGGGGACTGGTTCCTGAAATGGGATTCTCAAAGAGAAGCTAAAGGGAAACATGAAAAAATTGATAATATTTGTCTTGGACCCTTCCAAGTGGTTGCATTCCAAGATAAAAACACATGATTTAACTCAGTTGAATGGAGAATTATTTGGGGCTCCTATAAATGGGAGGTTCCTCAAGCACTTTTTGCAGTATTGATCACTACACGATTTTCTTACCTTGTACATAAATAATTCCTTTTCATTTATGTTCATGAATTTTTTCTTACCTTGTACATAAATAATTCCTTTTCATTTATGTTCATGAATTTTTTAATTTTACTTCATTCACCATTCATTACTTCAGCAAGTAGGTAGGCTCCTAACAATATAAGTTGTTGATAAAAATTTTGTGTCACATATTAGATCAATTTTAAGGTCTAAAGGAGATGTATCATTTTGAGGCAGACTCCATAACCCAACAAAAGAAGGCACTCAGTCTACAGTTCTCAATAGACCACAAGGATATGTTGTCCCCACTGGAGTCAAATGTTAGTACTATATATTTTTATTTCAATTAAATGAAGGATGATTGAAGTTATAAGGTCAAGATCAAACGAGTTAGTAGCAGGAAATCGAGTTTTAGGGGCCTTTCGCAACTCAGTCAAATTTTCCTAAGGAAAAAATAATCCCTTAGGTATTTCCGCAATCTAAAAGGGGTTTGTTGTAGTCCAAAAGGGGCTTATCATTTCTCAAAAGAGCTTAAGAACCAATATACTAAGGGATTACTATGAGACCGCCGCATAAGAGTCAAACGTCAATAACTTTTTGGACCCCGATAGATTAGATAGATGCAGGAAAAGAAGATCAATGGTTGGCATGCAGTTTTAGATTCCCCTATTTGAATTCTTGTTTGAAGCCCAAGCCATGATCACTCTGATGGGACACCTCCAATCAACGAACCTGATTTAAGTAGATGCACCCCCCTTATGAGCGTTACATATCTGATCATCAACCTGATTTAAGTAGATGCACCCCCCTTATGAGCGTTACATATCTGATCATCAATCTCAAAGCCTCTTAGCCATGGGTTGTGTCACTCTGACAACAAAGCACTGTCATATCCAACCAGAGGTCACCACATGGATGTGGGAAAATCGCCACATACATAAGTAAAAATATCAAATCCAAGTGACACATGTCCTTCTCCCCTACCATGTTAGTGCCACTGTGGGCCAATAGAAAGTCACCACGTGTCCAGGCTAGCATCAACATGATGATTTTTTCCTTGGTCAATAATTTTCTTCCGACCATGCCAGATCAACGACTCTTGGTTTTCCTCATATATCCGATGGAAGGTCGAGATTTACTTCGTAGTTCCATTTTTGGAGTCTTGCTCAAAACTAATCCTGTAACACTCCGAAGAGGCACCTGCAATGGACGGTCCAAATCTTCTCTCGAACCTTTTTCAAGTAGGATCGATCAATGGTCCAGATCTTCTCCTAGCTATCAAATATTCCCAACCAGGTGTCATGTCAGCCCACTATCAAAGCATTATCAAAGCCAATCAATGACTGCCACATGTATAAGTGGAACCCATCGGATGTACAGGTAAATTTCTTGAATTCGGGTGACATGTGTCCCGCCTATCTGTCACATCAGTACCAATGTGGACCAGTGAGAGGGAACCATGTATCCAGGGAGATGTCAACATGATAATGTTCATGACTTAGCCAATTTTTTTCTTTCAAACACGATGAGATCAATGACCATCAGTGATTCTCAAACTTCATATGGATGGTCCAAATTTGTCTTGCTGAGTCTCTTCAGAGTCCCCTCTTCGGATTCTTGTCTGAAACTTACTCTTAATCACTATGAATGGGATAGCTCTGATTAACGATCCATATCTAATCCTATCTGTGGAACCATATCAATGGTCGTCAGAGTTCCTCATGAGTCTTGTCTTTGGATAACTTCGATGGGAACACCTTTGAAGGATGGTCCATATTTGGTAAAGGAAATTTAGATCAATGGACCAGGATCCATCTTGTTTTCTTTCCTATGTAAATTAACAATGAATGGATGCATGTCCTTGGTGATGTATGCATGAAGTCACTTCCAAAAGGGCACCTGTCATACCAATCAAATGCTGCCATATGGACACGATAAACTTACCGCATACATAAGTAAATGTCTTTAATCTAGGTGACACATGTCATGCCTTTCTGCCACCTCAATGCTAATGTAGACCAGTGGGAAGGCACCATGTGTATAGTCTAATGTTAGCATAATGATTATTCTCCTTGGTCATTTCAGGATTTTGGTCAAGCCCTAATTGACAGATCCCCTTGCGTCGGTGAAATATCAATGACAAAGATCAGGGGGATATCGTCATCGGAGAAATGCAAATAGATGGCAAATCAACATGCCAGTGTAGTTTTGTCAGGGTGAATGATTAGTTGCCACATGGACATGGGGAACCCACCGTAGATACATGCCAACATATTGAAAATGGGAGAAACATGTCCTATCTTTCATGGCACATCAATATCAGCGTAGATAAGTATATGGCCTCCACATACCCAGGGTATCGTCAGCATGATTGTTAAATTTCTTAGACTATTTTGGTTTATGGTCTAGCCATATCAAGGGCTCTTATTGATTCAGAGAAATATGAATGGTGGATATTGTTGTGGACATCATCTTTGGTGAAACACGATGAACATTCCCTGATGTAGGTTTTCCCCATTTTCCTTGACGACGACGTCATTAAAGAAAGGACAAGTTCAACCGATTAATATCCTAGATCATATTGTATTCCAGATCAATGGTTCATTTTCAAGTTTAAATATCAGGGCATTCTAGGCTCATTGGATCGCATATAAACAACACATATTTGATCAGGTCCATGATGGATGGTTTATATTCATTGCAAGATGGATGGCCCAGATTTATTGATTGTTATATGTATATCATCAATGCTTTGATCACTGATACATTGGGCATCGGGGTTGTCTTCCAATGATGTGAAGTCTTGTTTTTAAATATTAATGGTCGAGTTTGATCATTGAGATCGATCCGACGGTTGCTGAGTCGCGTGATCTTTACAATTAGGATTTTGAGCTTCCAGCTAAAGAGGAAAATGATTATCGAGATTTATAAGGAGCAGAGGATGACATATTTCTCCGCCTGTAGGTTACCAACTTCCCAACAATATCAACATATCATAATTCATGCAGGTACAAGTAATTAATTTTGACTAGAGGGGAAACTGTTCAAGAATCAAGAAGCAGTAAACCATTTCAAGAATATGGATATGGTTTCAAGAAGCGGTTTTAGGGCATGATCGAGAGGAATAAAATACAATGAGAGAATCCATTGTTAAGGTCGACACTTTGGGGAGTTAAATAGTTTCTTGTAACCAAATATGTTTTACCACATAAATATTGAGCACAATCAGTTGATGAATGCAGCAGGAAATAGAGATTCATCCCCTGCGTTTAAGTTTCAATCTATATTTCCTTCCTTGCAGTGTTTAAGTTCTTGTAAAGAATCTCCTCCCACTTTTTCTTTTCTTGTATCAGATTTGATTTATAAAATCTCAAACAACAAACCATTCAGCATGTTCAGTTTTATTGTATGATGTCTGGTAATGACACATAAGTGATTTCCTCTTAGTGTATGACCATTTATTGTCATTTTCTTTATGCATTTAAATGATATGCATAGGGTACCTCCATTTATTTGGATGTGTGAATATTTTAACTATTTTAAGCATGTTTTTATTGATATGTGTGCATCTGTTAGAGATGTCGAATTCTTATTTGCTCAACACATTGTTCTTTTCCATAATCTACAAGATCCATTCCCAACAGTGCCCTGTATGTTTATCTTTTTTTTCTTCTAATTCACCACTTCATCTCTCCTTTAAACCTTTATTGTCTAAAACACTCATGGACGTATGCCTATGAGAATTGAGGGCATTTGTCAGCTGATATGATTTGGTTTGAGGTCCTTTAGTTTCAATAAGAGAGAGGGGAAAACTTCCCAAAATATTGCACAATTACCTTACTGCAAATTTGTCTTTAAGATTTATCTTGAGTCTTACCCCATGGGATGCCTCGAAATCATACCAATAACATCCTGGAACATCTCAAGGGACAACAGGGCACAAAGGGGGATTCTCTAATATGATTACTAAAAAAATTCTTTAAACCCTTGAAACAACTTGTAGATTTAACAAAACATAAATTTAAGACATACGAGGTATATCTGATGGTGAATTCAAGTAGATCAATGCCTTTTCCTTTGTAACAGAGTCCAAACATATTAATGAAATAACAAATTAATTGTGAAAGATATCAAAGAAAACAACATACATTAAATAACATGCTTGTTGGTATAACATATATGGAAATTGCATTTACAACCAAGAATAGATGCTCGAAAAGACACAAATACAACCATCAATCATTTAAATGAATTTAAGATATCATATAAGATATAAGAATCAAAAGGAGAATATATTTCTATTGAATAATCAACCCTGAATACATATTTTTGTAATATAATATCATAAACAACAAAGAAGAATCTCAACAGGCCTCTCTTTCATCCCTTCAACAACCAACATTAACCCACTACAATAGTAAAATATCATTTCCAACATGTTGAGGGGTTGGAAATACTTTAACTCAACAGTAGGAACAAAATCCACTTAAGAGGCCCAATTAGACTTGTAAGTGTTTGATAAGTGGAATGGTTCTCCATA
Organism: Picea abies; assembly: GCA_900067695.1. Lineage (NCBI taxonomy): Eukaryota > Viridiplantae > Streptophyta > Pinopsida > Pinales > Pinaceae > Picea > Picea abies. The sequence continues at coordinate 20,144 of CBVK0102968213.1, forward strand.
TATTTGATCTGGCCGATTTATCGATGGTATTTACGGGTCACTGACAGGTGTATATTTATATGAAAATTTTCTCCTTCAGATTAAGAGATTCTCTTTTTGTATTATTTTTTTTGTATCCTTGAATAGTCTAGGTAAAATAAAGATGATGGCATAAGCCAACTGATAAAGGGAAATTACTAAAGACTGAAGAATGTTGAGCTTAGGATAACCCTTATACCTCAACGTGTAGACAACGATAATAAAAACTATTTCAAGCTTAGAAATAATACTTTTTACTTGTGAACATTCATAATTGACTGAGATAACAATTGTAGAAAGAAAAACTAATACATAACAAAGATGAGTGTAAGAAAATTAGTTCTCTTAGCTCTACTATCAATCACATACTAACACATCGATTTATTTTCATCATCTAGAACAAAATAACTATTTTAATATTGAAATATAACTTAACAATAGATACAAAAACTCTTACTCAATACAACAACACTATCAAAATCGAAGACGAAAACAATCCCTCCTCGATCCAATCAAGTTGATGATTTAGATGAAAAAAATGTCTTTGGTTCTAAACATAACTTCTTAATTAAAGTTGCACATAAATAATTCTTTTACAATTATCAAAAAAGAGGTTCTTTCCCAAAACCATCGACCCTTTGCACAAGGTCGATCTCCCGATTTACAAAGGATCACTAAGCTAAAAATAACTACTAAGTTTGTGTTAAGTAAAACAAAATTAACACGTGGAAGATTTTATCTCATTGTTCTCTTGATACCATTCGATTTTTACTACAGTGGATGATTTCTCTCATACTCTTCCCACTTGAAGAAAATCTCTTCACATGTGTTTGTATAAGGAAATCTATGTTGATCCATCGGTGCAGAGAAGACTTCCTTTATCTCCACTACTCATTCTCTATACCTGATGAGATTGACACTTAAGCGCTGTAGAAATGCGAGGGATTTGATTGGGTGCTCCACGAACTTCTTTACTTGACCTAGAGTCATACATGAAATCTGTGATATCTTTGCCTCCCATGTTGAGTCTTTCTCTGCATGTCGTTTGACTATGTCATGCAAATCGACGAAATTTTCTGGTGGCACGAATTCTGGTAGGCCAATGTTTTCCATCTCCCGATTGATCTTCTCCTAGATTATTTCATGCTCTCCCCACCTTTCTTGTATATTTTGCTGAGGTTCATGGACCATGCTCACCCAGTATTCAACCGCCTTCCTGATTCAGGAGATGCTGCTATTCATCAGTACTCGGATGGCATGCTCTTCCAAGTCTCGACCTTTCTATACTGCACTGATATAGTCGATCTTCTCTAATGAATGATGTGACTTTTCATACCACCTCTGCACATATTTACAAGTTTCCATCCCCATAATAGTATCCTCTTGAAAATCAGCTATGCATGCGGTGAAGAGGTTTCTTTCGTTTGTGAATTGTGCATGTTTCTCTGAACTCACTCCTCAGGAATACTATTGCATGCTTTGAATCTTGACAATACTTCACTAGATGGAACAAATGATCCAGCTCTTTCTTCACGGCTGCTAATTCATTTTCATCCCTTCTTTCTATGTCCAACATTGCATCAGTTATTTCCATTCCCACCCCGATCAACTCAGTTGTATTAGCATTCTCTGTGTTGAGGAGTGTTTCTTCTGTGGTGATTAGGAGTGTGCTATCAAGCGTGAGCCTCCTGTTTCTTCTGTGGTGATTAGGAGTGTGCTATCAAGCGTGAGCCTCCTTTTATTGGTGGTACTTCTCATCACAAAGTTCCTCTTTATGTCATAAGAGGTCACTTGTATATCGATAACCTTGTCCACTAGATCATGAATCTGTTGGTCTCCCCAAGTCAGAGTGTTACCTAGGCTTCCTACCGTATATATGTGTTCTATGGCCAACTCTTGTAGTTCTTTAGCAGGGGAAAATTATGTATGTCCTGGTGAAGCATCCTCTTGATGGGGTTTGTCAGCTAGCAGAGTCTCGACTTTAGATGGTGAAAGAGGAGAAGGATCAGAATTTACTGGGTCTCGACTTTAGATGGTGAAAGAGGAGAAGGATCAGAATTTACTGGAGGATTGGCCATTGAGGTGTCTATTTCTGATCGTTGCATTTCTTCTTCATATTCAACAATGCCCAACTCCTCCTTGGAGTTGTCCATCTTATGTTGAATTCCTGATTGGTCGAGAAATTCAGTGTCCAACATAATTTTGTCATGTTCATTACCTTCTTGGGGAATTGAGGTTAAATCTTCGGGAGTTAGAGAATATATTTCTCCTATTTCTCCCTCCTCCATGATTGGTACTAGGGTTATACGAGTAACCCCTAAGCTTTCCTCATCGTCATATATGGTGATTAGGTCTATGAGGATGTTGAGCACATCTGTCCCACTTGATATTCTTGTTTCCCCCAACTATGCTGTAGCAGTGACTGAAGACCTTGTCTTTTGTGACATAATGCCCGGGTTTTCTAGATGAGCAGTCTCCTCTAGTGGGGTTGACTTTGAGCCATTTATCTCCTCTCTGAGATTGATTATGTTGGCTAGGTTGACACTTATGGGTTCTATCAAAGGGTTCAATTGGGGATCGTTTTCTAACCTTTGGATAAATATTTGGTATTCTTCTAGCAAGATCATCCCTCTCCTCTGTGCCTCTATGGCTTCTACTGCTCTGTTGTCTTCCCTAACCTTGAGGGATTCTTGAGCTGTCTGTCCTATCATTTCAACCTGCTCATCCATTGTCACGGCTTTAAATATTTTCATATTGGGGTTATATTTTCTTTGGAGCACCTCCTCCCATTCCTGGGCACCTTCAGTAAATATTTTGTCTTCAAACTTATCATGGGCATATGTCCAGTAGGAAGACACCTCTGATGCATTCATAACCTATGGCTTTCATGGGCATATGTCCAGTAGGAAGACACCTCTGATGCATGCTAGGGTACTAGGCCCTTTGGGTCATGTTTGCAAAATCATCCTGTGGGAAATATATACTCTAGCTGGATCAAGCCCTCTTGTTTTTCTTGTGAAATATCTTTCACCATGTAAAACCCTACATGAAAGCCATAGGTTATGAATGCTCTCTTTTTGTCTTTCACCAAAGTGGCATCATATCCCTGCAGAATGGTTTGATAATAGATTTCTCCCACAATGAGCCAGTTTGGAACATGAGTGGGGAGTAAATGTGGAGCACCAGTGGCCCTAAACACTCTGATGTATGTGGTAGTTTCTTCCAGGTACCAGTGGAATGCTTTGGAAATCATCTTCTTGGTTGTTGTCGTAAGCCTTGGGAATTCTTTCTTAAAAAGGATAAAATAAACTCGAGCTATAAATTCATCACATATAAGAGAATAAGATCTCTTGTACCTGTTCTCCTACATAATGATGAATTAGACATGCACGGGTAGCTCCACAATATGCTAGTTGAGATTCATGCCTGCGAAGACGTTGTGCAGATCACGTCCAGTAAGTATGACACCATGTGGAAATATGGTGTTTGTCCATCCTTTGGCGTATGGGATTGCAGTATGTTGGTGCTCAGTTGTTTTGAAATAATCGCTCACCAGTTGAAAATGTTACCAGATATTTCCATAGTGTATTCCAGGGGCATCCAAGCTTCCAAAAACTTGGTGCAATCCCTATCCCCATATAATCGACAGATTATAGCCATAAAATAAATATATGGCTCTCTAATATTGGCCACTGTACCATCCGTTGCTCCTGTTAGAAAACCTCTTATCCTCTTTCCACTATGAGGCCATCAACCTGCTGGTGTCATGGAACTCATAGAATTTTACCACAATGAGGCCATCAACCTGCTGGTGTCATGGAACTCATAGAATTTTACCACAAACGCAATATTTAACCTTTCCTCTGGGTCTCTGATTTTGTAGTATTTTTGGACTTCTATTGGGAGAAAAATCCAAACACATCCGTCATTGTCATCATTCACCACACATTTTGTTGCATCTGTGTGGTCGATTATACACCCCAAAGTTTCAATGCAAGGAAAGATCAGGGTTCGATAGGCTAGCATGTGTAGGAAGGATCGTTGAATGTTCAGGAATACTTTATCATCGAGCATTCAAACATCCAGGTCACTATGTGCCACAAATTTTGGGTAAATATTCTTAGTTGATTCTGTTAAACAAATCTCCCCACTGAGGGAGCACCACTTTCGATCCAGTATTCAGACGACTGGCTCCACTTTAGTGGAAAAGTCGATCTATCTACCAACATCGGGCAAGGATCCTCCACCGATATCTGCTTCTTTCAGTTTTGGTGCTCTCGACGAGCACTTGGTCGTTGGCTTCCTTGGAGGCATTTTCTTGCACAAAGAAAAAATTGAGATATCATCTTGCAGAAATGATAATGAAAAATAAACAATTGTGACTTCCGAAATGATATAAATGGTTCATACCTTTCCTTTCCACAAGATTAACCTAGTTTAGAATTATGAAAATTGACTATGAGCTTCTGAAATGCTTTCTCGCTCCTTCAACTACTCCGACAATGAAAGACTTGGGTACTGAATGCTACGTTCAAAATTTGTCTTTATAATTTAAACATGGATCATAATTATCTTGTCGCACTAGTTCTTCTATTTAGGGCATAAATGTGGTCTACAAAATCCATCACCAATATCTGAATCATTATCGGGATTAAATGCGATTGCAGGTTGGCAGCGCAGGAGCAGGGTGCTACGTAGTTCATCGACGGTTTCAAACTTCTATTATTTGGTCAGCACGCGGGTTAGTAACATGTGTTAATAAACACATTGATTGCCCCATTAAATAACAATATCTGATATTATTTTTCACTAAAGATGTCTCATCCTGTCGTTAATTTCCTATCAGTCTGACGGTTTAAACAAGTGGATCAACGTCGACGATTTTCTTAGACAACGTTCATTAATACCTATTTTAGAGAAAGATCCGATGCTGACCCAGACTATCATACAGGTTTAAACAAGTGGATCAACGCCGACGATTTTCTTAGACAACGTTCATTAATACCTATTTTAGAGAAAGATCCGATGCTGACCCAGACTATCATACAGTGCTAACGTATGAATGCTAACCTGGAAGGGTGATCATGACACGTGATGCTTTATTTTATTTCCTTCGTTAAAAGTTTTTTCGGAATCGGGGAATTTCTTTAGACATGGCTCTAGAAATCTTAGGCTATCCTGACGATGTCGACGACATGTCAAGGATCAATGATCGATGAGTTTCTATGTTTATTACTTCATGATTTTATCCCTTGCAGTTATCTGATGCGAATAACGTATTACTGATCAACCATCGACACTCGACGTTGTGTCAAAGTAAAGATTTCTCATAGTTTAAGGTTTCCTTCGGATATCACCGACCCCGAATGTATCAGTGATCGGTGATTGGAGGTTTGTTAAGTGTGTCGATGTTAGTGTTTTTCGTATCTTCCCGATGCCAATGATACATTGATCATCGACGATCAATGCATTTTAGTGTCGTATGGTCAAATTTACTACGCAGATCATGTCGATGTCGATAATGGGTGCATGGCTCAAAATTCTAGTTGTGTATACTTAGTTAAAATGCCAAGTGTTATTTTAGAAGAGAATTTAATATACTCAATAGGTCCAAACCAACCCGGATGGGATCGATGATAAAATATAGGAACAAAAAACTTAATGATCCCTACACAAAAGACTCAATTTAGAAAGAAAGAAAAAAAAAGTGGTACCCAAAAGAGAAAATTTTACACAAATCTTTTAGGGTGTGTTGAGTGCTCAAAAAATGGCGATTCTCTGGGAG
>CBVK0102968232.1:0-10517 GCA_900067695.1 Picea abies
CAATTCACACACACACACACACACATATATTGATTTTGATCATATTTTTCTCTCTAATTATATGTTGTTGCTGACCCTTTTTGTGGAAAGGAAATTTCATTTTATTTTTTTATGGGATTATCATGATCATTATATGCTTTACGCTGGAATTTCTTGTGTGCAAATTATCTCTCTATTTTCTTTAATTTCTCCATATGTTTTTTTTGTGAAGAGTTGTGAGATAGCTTGGTTCTACAGATTGTTCTTATCTTGACTTTCTAAGCATATTGATATTTTCATTCAACATTGATTCTTCATAGTTGCAAGTTTCTTATTCTTGCACTATATTGAGGATATGATTGCAGTTGTAATGGCCTCATACATTGTTCATCTGTTCAATTTATCTGTGACAACAACAAAGTTTGAAACTATTTGCCACTTTATCTGGGAAGTTTGAAGTTGTAATCATGGGTAATTTGTAATGCAATGAAATTCCATTTCATATCACCATATTCTAGTAATAATTTAATGTAATGAAGTTCCATATTCTACAATAAATTCATGACGATTATATGTGGCAATCATTTTTTGATGGATAGAACATTGGGGTCTTTTATTCACAATGTAATCTTCAGTAGAGTTCTTTTATCGTGAATACTTTCTATTGGAAACATTTCAGTGTATAGATATGGAGTTCTTGTATTCATAATACAATCTACTGCAATATTATTGCACCTATTAGCTCGATTTGGACAACTGTCTTCTTCCCACATGTTTTGTTGTATTGTCCATCTGAGGTTTCTTTACACTATTGTGGTGTTCTGCAAGATTTCTTTCAACCATCAGTTGAGTTATGGTTGTGATGACTATTTTCTAGACACATGTTCTGTTGTGTTGGCCATTTGAGGTTTCTATGCTCGGTTGTGTTTTGAAAGGGTTCATCGTACAAATTGGTTTGAGTGAAATTTCATGATTCAATGAGAAGGAGTTGTTATCTTCATCAAATCCATGAGGGGAAGTGTGTTCTTATTCACATCTTATGGGAAATTCTAGAAGTTGTCATTAAAGTGTGTTCTTATTCACATCTTATGGGAAATTCTAGAAGTTGTCATTAAGGGGGGATATTATTGTAATGCCATCTTCCTCTGGAAGGTATTGTCTTTCTTATTCTTGCAGTGAATGTTGGAAGGTATTGTAATTCCATCTTCCTCCATAAGTGTTCCTTGTCCCTATTCATCATTAAGGGGGGGGTGTTGGAATATGTAATGATGACTTGTATGGTATTGTTGAATGTATTAATTTGGAAGGTAATAATGTCTACTCTTATGTAAAATAATTATCCCACATGCATCATGGAGTAATATACTCTTGTTATCATTCGTTATATAAAGAGGTGAAATTACATTGATCCCACGTGTATTTTGGAATGTAATTCATCCATACCTCTTAGTATTTAATAGACATAAGAAATACTCATGAGGTACATTCAATTGAAGGATCACATAGTGATTATATATATTGAAATAATGTGAAGATGGAGTGTGATGTGTGGGAGCTCATGTGTAAGAATGGATATTTCTGAAGAATCAAGAAGGCAATACCTTCCCATGGATGTTTCCCCATTTTAAGGTTTTACCACGTATATCTGGTGTACTCATTTTCTCGTGTCTCTTTCTTATTACAATTAAATGTTGTTGTTATATGGATAGGAGAATAGACTAGTAATTTTCTTCTGTTTAATATTGTGTATGTGTATTCATATGTCTCAATATTCTAACAATTACTATCCATAATTGCATTGCAAAATATTGAGTTGTATAAAGACACAAATAATGCACATCAAATTTTGTCACTATCAAACAACAAATAACACTAAAAAGACTATCCTTGCAATTATATGCACTTTTTGTTGCTCTATTTAATCTTTGAGAATGCATATCATGCATAATACAATTCCATAACATTCAATATCTTTTCACATTAGTTATAAGTAAATAATAGATGACTTGAAATAACATCTAGGAAATTTCTTGTAAAGTAACGGCTCATAGTGCCCACTGACAAGATTTGCATCATGGAACAAGATGCAATATGGATATGTATTTACATTTGCATTGAACAACAAATATCTTGTTTTCCTTATTAGTGAACAAACTCCAATTTGTATGTTTAACCACTTATCCAACCATTGTATGAAAAACAAATCTACCCATAGTCCTCTATCTGGCTCCTCTAGCTTCATAGATGCAGAAAAATGCATCTTGCAAAGAAGCATGTCAATGTCATGGATCCCATGTAACTAATACACAAATCTAGATCCCAGTTCATATTGATATGAATCCAATGCCTCTTCATTGACATTGTCTAAACCAATTAAGAAACGATATATTGATCCATTTAGCAATTCAGTGGAGGAATATAAAAAATTCAACACAACTTGAAATGCATCAAACAAATAGTTTCCTGACATACATGAAAATGCATCTAGTCTAAAAACACCATTATTGCCTACTACTTGGTCAACTTTACTATGTATAGTACATTGCCCCTCATTTTATAGCTTTCAACAACTATTATCTGATGCATGAGCATCCTTTTGCATCATCATATGTGCTAGCAAGCCAACACATAGGCACGCATTGGGGAAAGGGAGAGGCACAAACCCTCCAAGCCAACACATAGGCACGCATTGGGGAAAGGGAGAGGCACAAACCCTCCCATTTTTAAATTTGAAATATAATCCTATACATATTTATGTTGTAAGGTTGAGTAATTCCAAGCCATACCTTTATACAGGTAGTGGATAGGGTCGCCTTAATGGTTGACTGTAAGAAAGTCTAGATCTTAGTCAGGTCTGGATGTTCATTCATTGTAAGAAGCCATAGGGATAAGGTGTCTTAACTAAGACAATGATGAAACTAAGGCGGTGAAGAGGATAAGCTTGAGGATCCCTCTTGGAAGAAGGGGATTCTGAGAGACGAGAGTTAGGAGGAGGATTCTAAGAGAAGAACCCGAGAAGCTTAGAAATAGGAGGTAGAATAGTTCTTTGAGAGAGATTGAGAGAGATGAGACTCTACTGGAGTCCATCCTGCACATATTGTAATCAAATTTTCATATTAATGAAAATACAACAATTTTTCCTGCGCATGGTTATTTATGTGGTTATGTGTTTATGAATGTATGTTGTAGATGTATGATAGGTTTCATTTGCAATAGGAAGATAGATTTCTCTATATTTGAATTGAGTTTATAACATTGTTCTGGATTCTTTAGGCCGTGCAAGGAGTGCACAACATAACATTTGAGGTTCTGTAGCCAGTGCAAGGAGTGCACAACATAGCATTTGAGGTTCTGTAGCCAATGCAAGGAGTGTGCATATGAACTCTATGGAGTCAGAAAAGAATGTGCCAGTAGGGCGCACCAGAGTGATAATAACTCAGGAGAAACCTCTAGGTCACTGAATACCTTAGAGGAGAAACTATGCAGAGAAAGCATAGAGAGACAGAGTCACTGAGAAATTTGTAAAGCTCTGCTAGGTGGGTGTCAAGAAGGTGCAAGTGTGCACAAGTAGAAATATCTGTCGAGTTCAAAGAGAAGAGTATCAGAGGAATATACTCATAGAGTTACTGAACACTCTGTAGAAGCTCTCAACAAGGTGTGCTTTGAGCGAGATGTTGCCAGGAGGGCACAAGAACCCTTTGAAGGGAGAAGAATGTCCGAGACCTATAAGAGATTTAGTAAATCGAAAGCTCAGGAGAGATAGCATTAACAGATAAGCGCAAGGAGTGCGAGAATAATTTATTTCGAAGAAATCCTTCGATTCTGAGTTTGTCGAGATCCCATGAACGCAAGGAGTGCATGGGAGATCAAAATTCTCAAAGGAATCAAGCTCATGAGGGATAGAATCCCAAAAAGTGAAGATGAGACCCAATATAGCTGGGTTCACAGGAGGAGGTTCAAAGGCCAAAACCTTTGAACACTTACAAAATTTTCCCAAGTTCAAGAGAAAGAAGAAGCTTAGGAGGAGGAGCGACAACAACCATCAGATCAGATGCAGGAAGAAGTCTGGACCATTAGATCATCATCTAGGAAAGAAAAGGTGAGCACGAGGAGGAAACATATTCCAACTGTAGGGACTGAACGCAAAAGATCGACAGTTGTCTGATTAAGGTAATGTGCATAGGCCTTAACCCTTCGTGTGCATAGGAGAGCAAACTTGCTGAAGTTCCAAAGTCCCAAATTGAACATGGACCATCCATTTTCAAAGTTGACAGCTGGCCCAATATCTACAACTCCAGAGTGGAATCACTTCAGACGTTTGTGGTCAAGGAGAGAGCAGAATCATTGAAGACCCGAAGTAGATCCTGTTCGTTGATCGCCAAGGGGTATGTTTCAAAAGATCTGAGTCTTCAGGTGAAATCACTCCGGAAGGAATGAGTGTGTAGGAGTTGAAACTGTCGAACCCCGAAGAGCCGAAGTGAATATGGATCGTCAGATTCAGAGGGACATGTGGTGAAAATCTGTTGTCTTTGAGTGAAATCACTCTGGGAGGAACGAGTGTGTAGGATTTGAAACTCCCAAAGCTCAAAGAGCCGAAGTGAATCTAGATCGTTAGATCTAGAAGGACACACATCGACGGATCATGAGCTCCAGGAGAAAGAAAAGGTTCAGTGTTGAAACTCTCGAAGCTCGAATAGTCGAAGTAGCTGGGGGCCATTGATCTATGGGAGGCACGTGTCAATAGATTTTGTACTCCGAGTGAAATGCTTTTGGAAAAAGTGATTGTGGAGAAGTTGAGATTTTCGAAGGCCGAAGCCCTGAAGTGGACAAGAGCCATGGATTTGGAGTGGATGTGTGGCACCAGATCTAGAACTCTGGGTACAAAATACTCTGGAGGAAAGTGGAGGGTGAAAGTGTCGAAGCCTGGAAATGAATCTCAACCGTTGATTGAGAAGGGTGGTGAAGGTCGTTTATCTGGTCTTGGTTGAAAGTGTCGAAGCCCCGAAGTGAATCAGAGCATTGATCTATGAGGGAAACGCGTCGACAGATTGTTGATTTCGGGTGGAAGTACTGCAGAGGAACAAAGAGTTGAGAGTTTAAACTCACGAAGCCTGAAGGGAGAAATCAATCATAGCCGTTGATTTGAGAGGAGGACACGAGTCGATAGATCGTGAGATATGGGAGTGTGTGCGGAAGGAGGAAAAGGGTTGTTGAATGAAATTTGACCAAGGCAGATAGAGGACAGATTGTAGCCGTTGATCAAGAGGCATTGCCGAGATTGAATATCAATGATTGCGCTTAACTGCGGGGCCAAAAAATTCTCGGAATTTAAAATTCTTAGAGAGGACTGCAATTGAAACCACTATATTTCCAAAGGGACACATGGCAATTGATAGTGAATTGCGGGGAGAAAAGTGGTTTGGTCTCAAACCACTTTTGGTTTCTTTGCGATCATGTATTTATGTGAGGTCATAGCCAGAGGTCACATGTAGGGAGGGGCCAAGTAGAAGGATCTAGCACCCACGGATTGGAAAGTTCCAAGAGCATAACGAAAGGGCCCGTGGGTTCCACAGGACCTGCACCTTAGGAGAAAAAGGGGGCAAGTATAAGTTGATTGGGGTTCAAGAAGGAGATCAAAGAGTTGATTCGACTCAGTAGAATAAAAAATCCTAGATCAGGAGGCCACAAAACCCCCATGTGGTGAGAGGGACTGCATCAGGTGGTATCAGAGCACAATTTTTTTCTGTAGATTTCAGGCAAAGGAGATAGTCTGGATACATCAAATAGTATCAGAAACTAAATTTCTCTTGTAGAAATCAGGTAAAGGTGAAGGAAGAATATTGATGTTTTTTGTGAAGGACTATTACAAGTGTGCAACAACAAATTGAGCAGTCGGGTGAGCTGTAGGAGAAGTTGGAGATGCTCTTAGATGCAGAGTAATCCACAGACTTGCTAGGAGGGTAAGAAGAGGGTGAAAATGACTACTGAAGGCCATGAACGTGGTCAGAGAGAAGGCCATAAACAGAAAAAAAAGACAGAGATGGATCTGGAGCTCATAGGGATAAGAGAAAGAATGGAACAACTAACATTGAAGATGCAACAGGAGGAAAAGGTACATTGGAGGCACGAATGGCCTCTGAACATGAAGGCAAAATGGCATGTTCAAAAGTTGTTAGCCAGAAAGAAGAAACATGTAGTAAGGAGGTGGTTGAGGCATGTTGAAAACCTCAGTGGCATAGAAGAGGAGATGGTTTACATCTGTGAACCAGAATTTGGAAGAACCCTCAGTGATGAGGAAGAGAGATCATCAAAGGTTCTCATAAACTGCCAGGTGGGAAGAGATGAATTTTCAAATTGCCAAGTGGGAAATGAGATGAGATCAATTGAGGATCTCATAGACTGTCAGGAGGGAAGTAGTGGAAATTCATATTTCTAGGTGGGCAATGAGATGGGATCAGTTGGTCTCATAGACTTCCAAATGGGTAGAAGAGAAATCCTAGATTACCAGGGGGACAAGGGAATTAGAATGCGGCTGTCTGAAAGTATCAGGAGATCAGAAGTGAGTTTATATCATCAAGGAGTGTTGATAGATGAAGATTCATGTGGTTTTTCATACCATGTGAATGAAGATGATGATAATTTAAATACTTCCATCATCAAAGAGGAAGATCAAAGGTGCATTCTGATCATTGGGGGAATCAAAATATTCCTTCCAAGCAACCAAGCTGAGGCTAAAATAAATTTTGCAGGTGCAGCAATAGAAAGACAACCAACAAAAACTGTCAAAGAGGAGGAGGAGAAGGAGCATACACTGATGTTTTCCCCAATAGAAGGAGAAGAGAATTCAATAGAATTTCTCATAATTTTCAGCCAGGAAGCTGAGCAGGAGATGACCACAACACTTGAGCCTACATTAGAATAGGAAGAAAACATCATGGATTTTGCTGACCTGTATGAATAACTGGAATCCATGGAGAGAAGAGTAGATATGCAGAGTAGGCATATCCAACAGGTCAAGTTGGAAACATGTGGAGGAGCATACCAGCCTGAGGAGTAGCTGGAGGAAGTTGGATTTGAACCAACACAAGAAGAGCTGACATAAGCTAATTTGTCAGAGGAGGAAGCTGAGAAGTAGATCAATGATAAGACTACATAAATGGAGTCTGCAACAAGATGGCAAGATAATGCCACAAAAGAAGAAAGCAACATGGGGGATCATGATGATATACCCATTAATATGGAGGAAGTGCAACAGAGAAGACTGCATAAGGAGAACCAACCATTAGAGCAGCTGGATAGGGTGATAGAAGAGATAAGGAAGCTGATGTTGAGTTCAACACAAGAAGTTGTCAGCATGAGGAAGATGAATAGAGGAGGACCTGCAAGAGAAACAAAGAGGCATCAAAAGCAACAAAAACAACATAAAACAAGCCAACACATAGGCTCACATTGGGGAAAGGGAGAGGCACAAACTCTCCCATTTTTAAATTTGAAATATAATCCCATACAGATTTATGGTGTAAGGTTGAGTAAGGCCAAGCTATACCTTTGTACATGTAGTGGATAGGGTCTCCTTAATGGTTGAATGTAAGTAGGTCTAGATATTAGTCAGGTCTGGATCTTCATTCATTGTAAGAAGCCGTAGGGATAAGGTGTCTTAACTGAGATAGTGATGACACTAAGGTGGTGAAGATGATAAGCTTGAGGATCCCTCTTGGAAGAAGGGGATTCCAAGAGATGAGAGTTAGGAGGAGGATTCTAAGAGAAGAACATGAGAAGCTTAAAAGCTCAGAAATAGGAGGTATAATAGTTCTTTGAGAGAGTTTGAGAGAGTTGAGACTCTACTGGAGTCCAACCTGCACATATTGTAATCAGATTTTCATATTAATGAAAAGACAATAGTTTTTCCTGCACATGGTTGTTTATGTGTTTATGAATGTATGATGTAGATGTATGATAGGTTTCATCTGCGGTAGGAAGATATATTTCTCTATGATAGGTTTCATTTGCAGCAGGAAGATAGATTTCTCTATCTTTGAATTGAGTTTATAATATCGTTCTGGATTCTTTAGGTCGTGAAAGGAGTGCACAAAAGAACATTGGAGGTTCTATATCAAGCACAAGGAGTGCACATATGAAATCTATGGAGTCAGAAAAGAACATGCCAGAAGGGCACACCAGAGTGATAATAACTCAAGAGAAACCTCTAGGTTACTGAATACCTTAGAGGAGAAACTTTGCAGAGAAATCACAAAGAGACAGAGTCACCGAGAACTCTGTAGAGCTTTGCCAGGTGGGCATCAAGCAGGTGCAAGTGTTCAAAAGGAGAACTCTTTGTCGAATTCAAAGAGAATATTATCAAAGGAAGATACTCACAGAGTTACTAAACACTGTAGAAGTGCTCAACAAGGTGTGCCTTGAGCGAGAGGTTTCCAGGAGGGCACAAGAACCATTTAAAGGGAGAAGAAGGGTCGAGACCCGTAAGAGGCTAAGTAAATCAAAAGCTTAGGAGAGATAGCATTAAAAGAGAAGCACACAAAGTATGAGGATAATTTATTTCAAAGAAATCCTTTAATTATGAGTTTGTCGAGATCCCATGAACACAAGGAGTGCGTGGGAGATAAAAATTCTCAAAGGAATCAATCTCAGGAGGGATAGAATCCCAAAAAGTGAAGACGATACCCAATATAGTCAGGTTTACAGGAGGAGGTTCAAAGGCCACAATCTTTGAACACTTACAAAATTTTCTTGAGTCCAGGAGAAAGAAGAAGCGGAGGAGGAGAGACAACAACCATCAGATCGGCTACAGGAAGAAGTCTGGACCGTTAGATCAACGTTCAGGAAAGAAAAGGTGAGAGTGAGGACGAAATAGATTCCAACCGTAGGGACTGAGTGCAAAGGATCGAGAATCGTTCGATCAAGGTAAAGTGCACAGGCCTTAACCCTTTGTGTGCATAGGAGAGCGGACTTGCTGAATTTTTGAAGTCCTGAAGTGAACAGGGACTGTCCATCGTCAAAGTTGACAGGTGGCTCAAGATATACAACTCTAGAGTGGAAGCACTTTAAACATTTGTGGTTAAGGAGAGAGCGGAATCGCCGAAGACCTGAAGTAGATCCCGACCATTGATCGCCAAGGAGGTACATGTCAACAAATTTGAGTCTTCGGGTGAAAGCACTCCAAGAAGAATGAGTGTGAAAGAGTTGAAACTCCCAAACCATGACGAGCCAGAGTGAATATGGACCATCAGATCCAGAGGGATGCATGGAGAGAATTTGTTGTCTTCAGGTGAAAGCACTCCGGGAGGAACAAGTGTGCAGGAGTTGAAACTCTCGAAGCCCGAAGAGCCAAAGTGAATTTGGATTGTTAGATCTAGAAGGACACGCGTCGATGGATTGTGAGCTCCAAGAGAAAGAAAGGTGGAGTGTTGAAACTCCTGAAGCTCGAATAACCGAAGCAGCTAGGGGTCATCGATCTGTGGGAGGCACGTGTCAATAGATCGTGTACTCCAGGTGAAATGCTCCCAGAAAAAGAGATTGTGGAGAAGTTGAGAGTTGATATTTTCGAAGGTCATAGCCCCGAAGTGGATGAGAGTTGTGGATTTGTAGTGGACATGTGGCGCCAGATATAGAACTCTGGGTACATAATACTTCGGAGGAAAGAAGAGGGTGAACGTGTCGAAGCCCTGAAGTGAATCTCGAACATTGATTGAGAAGGGTGGTGAAGGTCATTGATCTAGTCTTGGTTGTAAGTGTTGAATCCCCGAAGTGAATCAGAGAATTGATCTATGAGGGACACGTGTCAACAGATTGTCGATTTCAGGTGAAAGTACTGCGAAGGAAGAAAGAGTTGAGAGTTGAAACTCCCGAAGCTCGAAGGGAAAAATTAATTGTAGCCATCGATTTGAGAGGAGGGCACGTGTCGATAGATTGTGAGATTTGGGAGTGTGTGCGGAAGGAGGAAAAGGGTCGTTGAATGACATTTGACCAAGGCATATAGAGAACAGATTGTAGCCGTTGATCAAAAGGCATCGCAGAGATTGAAGATCAAAGGTCACGCTTAATTGTGGGGCCAGAAAATGCTTGGACTTTAAAATTCTTAGAGTGGGCCGCAATTGAAACCACGATATTTCCAAAGGGAAACGTGGCAATTGATAGTGAATTTCGGGGATAAAAGCGGTGTGGTCTCAAACCACTTTTGGCCACTCCGCAATCACATGTTTACATGAGGTCATAGCTCGAGGTCACATGTAGGGAGGGGCCTAGAAAAAGGAGAAAGTGCCCGTGAATTGGAAAGTGCCAAGAGCATAGTGAAAGGGCCCGCTGGTTCCATAGGATCTGTGCCTTAGGAGAAAAAGGGGGGGTTGTATAATTTGATTGGGGTTTAAGCAGGAGCCCGAAGAGTCAATTCGACTCAGCAGAATAAAAGATCCTAGACCGAGAGGTCGCATAACCCCTAGGAGGGGAGGGGGGTTGCATCATTATCTCTACCATTTCCTAATCAATATTACTTAAACAAATCCCAAGCTATGCCTATGACA
>CBVK0102968274.1:0-11676 GCA_900067695.1 Picea abies
ATGCCCCAATTAAGGGGTAATGAGCCAATATTAGGGCTTAACATATGAGTTAAGAGTTTCAAGGGTAAGTTTCAGAGTACTATGTGTGAATGCTATTGTTTTCTTTATGTTTTATAAAGAATCTGTGTGTGCATTGGTATATTATAAAGGTTTAAAACATACATTTGGTATCATAGTAGTTATTGGATCCACGGGGATGTCTTTGTTGCTAAGGGTTCGATTATCTTGGGTCTATGAGAAACTTGGTTGCAATGGGATATTTTCAATGGTGATTATTGTGATTAAAGAAAATGGCGAGAAGTTATAAAATAGAGATTGAGAAATTTAATGGGAAAACGTTTTGAGCTATGGAAAATCATGATGCAGGATCTTTTGATAGAAAAATATCATTGGGTCATTGTGGATCTGGGTACGACACATATAGGTATGTCAAAAAAAGACTAGACAAAGTTGGATAAGAAGGAAAAAAACAAAATTCCTTTATGTCTTCCATGTTCAGTGTTATTGTATGTATTAGGATAAGATACATTTATGTGTAAAATGTTGTTCATATTCCATTGGAACATTTCATCAAAACAAATCTAATATGATACTGGAATATTTACTATTAAGGTTAATTTCATTTATATCTCTAGAATATTTAGTTACTGATAAAATAGATAAAAAATAGAAAAAATAGAGAATAGTACAACACATTCACACCATCCACAAATAAACAAAAGATATGACCCGGGAATCCCAATACGGGAGAAAACCCAACAAGAAGGTAAGGTTTCTCTTCTCTCTTTTCTATGGTAAATAATTGATGCAAGTACAAAGAAAGAGGCACTCTTTGTAGAGTTTCCTTTGACCTATGGTATTTATGGATGCTACAAAATATCTCCTCCTCTGTTATGCTCACAGAATACCACTCTTAGATACAATGCAAAAGAATGGAACCCCCTCTCCTCTTAGTTGCCCAGTATTTAACGTAGCCTGATAACCATCTAGGGATAGGTTTTTGACTTCCTCAACCTTCAATTGTTATAAGGTTTTGGACCTTATAAAATGTTCTTAGAAAATACACTACATGGATAGCTCCACATGTCTAAGTAATGGAGGCTAACATGGAATCCAATCGCACCATGATTATCAATATGGTAGGTCAAATTGTGGGAGGCATAACTTTCTCATGCGAATTCTGATTGATGAATAGTTTGTACCATTGCAAAGGTATCGATGTGTAGAATTTAGAGCCTTCATTCATAGTAAGTTTTTTACCAAAAAACAGTCACCTAATGCCTCAAAATGGCTCTGGAATATTTTTGGATTTGATTTTTGACCCAAATTTCCAAATTTGGACTAGCTGCCAAAATGGCCCTACAAGCTAATTCCTCCAATTTTTCCACCCAAAACGTAGTGAGAGAGATTACAAGTAATATAATGATCCAATCTAGATCATACCTCCCCATTTAGGGAGGCTTTTGGTCCCCAAAATATTTATTGAATGAGGTGAGGAAATGTTTCCTCTACCTTCTTCCTAGAGTACCATTTTTATTTTCCTGGAGGTTGTCCTTTCAACCCAATCTTCCAATGGTCATGTTTCCCCTATCTTGTAGTTCTGGACCACTTTTAAAAAAATGTGTCTTCTGCCAACTTTGCCTAAGCATATGGTGCTAAATCCTTTATGGAAGGTAGGACCTTCTCCTCCTCCTGATCCAACCTGAAAGGATCATAGATTTTTTGATTCTCCACATTCACTACTAAGTAAATGTGCATGTATGGGGGTAGATTGAGTATGTAGGAATTATCTCTCACCTATTCTAATACCTCAAAAATAACAAACCACAGAGCCTTGATCTTTTTACCAGGACCCTGTAGTCTTTCCTTATTTAATTGTAAGCATACTTTGCCTCCCACTTTAAATGTTTTCTCTGTTATGTGTTGGTCATGTCCAGCCTTGTACTTTTCTTGTGACTTGTTTAGTGTCTCTTGTACTTGTAAATGAATTTTTCTGATTTTCTCAAAAAAAAATTATGCCTTTAGTGCATCTTCTGTGATTTCCTCCCTCACCCCTTCTTGTTGTCCATATACAAAATCTAAGGGTGAAGATGGAAAATATCCAAAGAAATTTTGAAAATGGGACTTACCAGTAGAAGTGTGGACTGCTCTATTATAAGAGTGTTTTATATAGAAAAAAATTTCATCCCATGTCTTCAGATGCTTCTGATTGTAACCCCTCAAAAGAGGCAGCAAAGTCTTGTTGACTACTTATGTCTATTGATATTTCTATGGCTGTAATGTTGTATACCTATTCAACTTATTGTCCATCTTCTCCCAAAACACAGTCCAAAATGCACTGAGAAATATGGTATCCCTATCTGATATGATACTCCTTGGTATCCCAAAGTGCATCTAGACCTATTCAAAGAACTTTTTTTTTCTTCATTTCGAGTGATGGTATTTTTACAAGGAATGAGAATGCACATTTTCCTAAACCTGTCAAATACCACAAATATATAGTCATGTCCCTTCCTGGTTGTTGGTAAACCTCCCATAAAATCCATGAAAATGCTTTCCCAAGGTCGAGTGGGTATAGGTAAGGGATGGTATACACCTTGTTTCATGTTGGGATTATTGGTATTAAAAAATATACATCCTCTAATATATTGTGCTACATCTTATTGCATTATGGGCCAATACACATATCTCTGTAAGATGGAAATTATCTTCCCAACGCCAAATTATCCTACAACTTTGGAGGTATGACCCTCTCTAATATGTTGTAATCATTCGACTTTGGGAACATAGAGCTTGTTGAGCATGTAGAGTAAACCTTTCCATAACCTTATTCTATATTTTGGCATTGTAGTTGTTGAAAAAACTCCTTGAAGTCATCATATTCTGTGTATGCCTCTGTGTATGCATCGTGGGTAAAATAATCCATGTGCATTACATTTCCCAATGTTTTAATCTTAGATGAGGGTGGTCGTGAAAGAATGTCTACAAAATTATTTGTGCTACCCTTCGTATACTTTATAACCAAATGGAATTGTTGTAAACAACCCATCCACATGTAATGTCTAGTTTGTTGTAGCTTACTATGGGTCTGCAAATACTATAGTGGTTGGTGATCTATGTGGATGATGGTATCCTTTCCCATATCTATGTGGATGATGGTATCCTTTCCCATCAGAGAGTGTTTCCACTTTTTGACATCTTGTACCAAGGTATAGAGCTCCTTGTCATACGTAGGGTAGTTGAGAAATTCCCCAAGAAATACTTCAGAATGATAGCAGAACGACCTTCCTTCCTGCATCAATACTACTCCCATAACATACCCACTTGCATTTTTCTCCAAATCGAAATGATTTTTCAATTTTGGTAGTGTGATCACTGGTGCTTGATCGATATTTCTTTTCATATTATCAAATGCATTCTATTGATTCTTCCACCAATAGAAACTATTACCATTGGTTGTTATTGCATGGAGTGGTGCAACTACCATTGAAAATGAAGCTATGAACTTCCGCAAAATAGAAAACCATCGGCAAAAACCATGTGCTGAAAAACCACCTAAATACATGACACGTTTTTCGAGGTAGGTGTCACGTTTCTCGAGGCAGAAAAAAATATTTGGGGTCTCTACCCCCCTGCACCCCCCTCTAACCCCCCCGCACGCCCGGCGCATACGCTCAGGCACTACTACTCGTGCAAATAATGTAACACATACCCAACATATACATCCTCTAATATACAATGCTACATCTTCTTTCATTCTGGGCCAATACACATATCTCTGTAATTTGGAAAGTGTCTTCCCAACACCAAAATGTCCTGCAACCTTAGAGGTGTGAACCTCTTTGATAAGTTGCAATCGTTCACCTTTAGAAACACAGAGCTTGTCAAGCTTGTAGAGTAAACCATTCTGGAAATGATAGTCGGTCTTTCCATCACCTTCTTCTATATGAATTTGACCTTTTAGTTGTTGAAACACCCCCTTGAAGTCCTCATCTTTTGTGTATGCCTCTTTGTATGCATCATGGTTAAAAAGATCTATGTGCATTAGAGTTCCCAAAGCTATAATCTTAGAAGTGGGTGGTCATGAAAACATGTCTACCAACTTATTTGTGCTACCCTTCTTATACTTTATGACCAAATGAAATTGCTATAAAAACCCCATCCACTTGTAATGCATGGTTTGTTGTAGTTTACTCTGGGCCTGCAAATACTATAGTGGTTGGTGATCTGTTTGGATGATGGTATCCTTGCCCATCAGTTAGTACTTCCACTTTTTGACATCTTGTGCCAAGGAATAGAGCTCATTGTCATAGGTAGGGTAGTTGAGAACCACCCCATGAAATACTTCAGAATGATAGCAGACAGGCCTTCCTCCCTACATTGATATTGATTTGATGGCATACACACTTGCATTTGTCTCCACTTTAAAAGGCTTCTACAAATTTGGTAGTGTGAGCACTAGTGCTTGACTGATATTCCTTTTAAGCTCATCAAAGGCCTTTTGTTGATTCTTTCCCCACAGGAAACTCTTACCACTAGTTGTTATAGCATGGAGTGGTGCAACTACCATTGAAAATGAAGCTATGAACTTCCGCAAGTATTTTGTCGGCCCAACAAAAATCCTAACTTCAATGATGTTTGTAGGAATTGTCCATTTCATGATGGCCTCCATATTTTTGGGATATATCATGAGATCCCCTCCACCTATCACATACCCCAAATACACCAAAGACTATTGAATGAACTCGTATTTCTTGAGATTTCCCAGCAACTGATGCTTTTTTAGAGTCTCTAACACCTGCATAGGATGTGATATATTCTCCTCCCAGGTAGCACTATATACCAGTATATCATCCAAATAGACAATAAAAAATGAATCTAGATAAGGGCATAAAACATCATTCATTACTCTCATAAATGTAGTCTATACATTGCATAAATTGAATGGCATAACCAACCATTCATACAAACCTTGCCTTGTCTTGAAGGAAGTATTCAAAGTATCTTCTTCTTTGACTTGTAGCTGGTGATATCATGATTTAAAATCCAAATTAGTGAAGTACTTGGAATGTTGCAACTAGTCCAATGGGTCATCGATCCTTGGTAGGGGGTATCTATTCTTCATTGTAATCGTGTTCAATGCCCTCTAATCAATTCACATTCTCCAATTCCCATCCTTCTTGGGAAAAATTATTATGGGTGACCGACAAGGTGAGGTACTTTGTTAAATTACACCCTGCTCCAACAATTGTTTCAGTTTCTTCTTCACTTCATTCGCTTCCAGAGAGCACTGTCTATACATCCCAATATTCTACAATTGGGAGTCTAAAAACAACTGTATTTTTTTCTCCACTTCCCTCTTGGGTGGTATCCCTTTAGGATCCTGGAACACTCCTATGTATTTTTGTAGCAACTCCTCCAACTTATGTTTATGCTCTTTAGTACACCCCTCTAGGGATTCCTTCACTCTCATTGACTCATCATCCGACTGATTTTGTCTTAATAAAATTAAAACATATTTCTTACCATAACTAATCAACTTCTCGTCTTGATTGACACTTACCAACGAGATCTTTGACTTTCCTTTATGCACATTGAGGACGTAGGACTTTCCATCCTTGATCAGTCGATATTGGTTGGATCTCTGCATGAATATTACATCCATTATATACATGGAAGGTCTTCCAAACACTACTCCTCATACATTAAGGGGTACTACATCCAATTTCGTTTCATCAATAAAATCAACACTTATAGAAAATTTAATATTACACTATTTTGTTACTTTTATCTCTACATCCTTGTTTACCCAACCCACTGGATAGGGGATAGGATGATTGTGAACCTCCAATCCAAGATTTTTAACTAGATCTGTTTCTATGATATTAGGCTATGAATTAGAGTCAAACAAATCATATATCTTGTTCTTCTTGACCTAAATCTTGATGTGTAAGAGATTGGTCACGTACTTTTCTTTCAGGTGATGAAGGATACTCAAATTCACCTCCTTATACACACATGTGTAGACAACCTTGTCATCAACATCTGAGCTACTTTCAACCTAATTTCTTGAATCTTTGTCTCGAAGGTTCTTTTTCTTTATGTCCTTCTTTCCATTCTTCAAGTTAAGATCTAGATGTAGTTTCCAACATTTTTCCTCGGTGTGACCATAAATTTCTCAATGATTGCAATGGTTGATGGGATCTTTAATCTGTTGTGTAGTGTTTGTTTTCTTCTTACATTTTTCCCCTTTCCACTTCTTCTTCCCTTCCTTGGAAGCTTCTTTTGGCCTATGTTTTCTAGGTACTGTGCCTATACACATGCCTCATCCATTGTCCTTGGCTTGAAGAGAATCACTTTATTTCATAGATGACTATGTAAAATCCCCAGATACTTCAGGAGTACATATGGGTTCTTGGGAGAGATACCCTACACGATGGCCATATTTCTAAACTCAGTGGTGTACTTCTGTACACTCTACCCCTGCCTCTACCTGAAGTACTATCATTGGATCCATTTGTCCTCTACATACAAGATGTTAAAAGTGGGATTTAATGAGGGATTTGAAGTCCTCCCACCTATTTACTGGTGGATCAACCTCCAACATAAGTGTTTCTATATGTCTTTCCCACCAGGTTAAAGCATGGCCCTCTAACTTCAGTCTAAGAAATGAAATATTCTTCTCTTCATCTATATGGTGAATGCTTAAATAAAATTGAGGATTTATGAGTGGAATGAAATGAAACATAGATATATAGCATTAACACAAAGATACAGTGAAAAATAATAAAGATACAATGAAACTTGACTTCTATTCAATAAAGAAATATGTTGAAAACTGTAAAATGTAGAATGAAAACAATCTCGCTCGAATGGTTGTACATAATCTCTAAGAAGAGATGTGGTTTCTAAGCGCATTTGTCTAAGCACATTAAAATGAGGCATATAGACATTTTTAGCATCAGGAAGTCATAAAAAACCCTATACATCCAAAAACCTAACCTTGGGAGATGAAGCACCAAAATTCATGTGGGCCTTGATGGGGTAAGTCGGTACATCAACTTCTCGAGGTCACAACGTTTGCATACGATCTTTGATTTAGGCACACGATATACCGTTGGAAATTTCTATCCGAGGAATAAACATGTTTTCATAAAACTTTATCTATTATTAAAATGTGACTATAGTGATCCCAACAAAACGTTGTTTAGTGCCTCAAAATGGCCCCAGAAGTATAGGACCCAAAAAGCTAGAAAATTGCTGCCAAGATGAAAAATGTATGTGAGTCAGTTGGAATAGGTGGGTGGACACCGATATACACCTAGATAAATCCTCCCCCATTAGGAATAAATGGTATCCATTTCATTGAGTTCCCCCATCAGATGAGGAAACTTGTGTTGAATTTGGTCTCGGGTGAGCCACTTGCCTTAGTGCAGGAGTTTCCCCACTTTGACAACATTATAAAGTTGAAGCTTTTGTTGGCAACTTATCTTCACCTGTGTGTCCATGATATTATCAATGGATTCCTCTTCCATGTAGTCAAGGTTGATATCTATCGGTGTCAATTTTTATTCTATTTCGTAGGTGTCCAATAATGGTGGAAAGTATGGCCAGAGGAGGTGCACATTAAACATGGTACAATCCAAGGAAGGGGGGAATGTTGAGCTCAAAAGAATTGTCACCCATAGTATTGGTGATGGTTTAAGGTCCATAGCAAAGTGGATGAAGCTTCTGATGGGGTCTTGTAAGCCATTCTTTCGGAAAGTGCAACCAAACTTTATCTCCCACCTGAAACTTGTGTGGCACCCAATATTGATCATGGTGTTGCTTGTACTTGGAATTGGACTTATGAAAAATATCATGAACTTATTGGAATATGTGTTGGATTCATTCAATGAACCAGGTGGATTTGTCGACTTCAGTTTGAGCATGGGATGATTATTCCTATGTGGATGCAAGGGATAGTGCGACATCCATGGGACCCAATGGTTGAAATCCCAACCCCACCTGAAAGGGGTTGTGGTCATTTGAGATATGTATGGATATACTGTAACTGTGTTGAACATAGGTAAGAATCTCATCCCATGTGCACTAATACCTAGAATTTTACATGCACAAGATATGCACGATCATGTTTTTGACAACCTCAAATTGGCCTTCCATTTGGGGATGGAAGGAAATGGATTTGGTGAGCTTGGTGTCTAGCAGTGACCATAGGATCAACCAGAATGTGCTTAGGAACCATCTATCCTAATATGAGATGATGGTTTGTGATACCCAAAAATATACCCACACTCATTCAAAGAATATCTTGGCAATGGCCTCTATTGTTATGCTCTTATTGTAGGCGGCCATAATTTCCATCTTGGAAAATCGATCAATAGCCACAAAAACACAGTCATTTCCCTACTTGGTTGAAGGAAGACCCAACATGTAGTCCATTGAGATGGATTCCCAGGGCCTGTTGGGAGTAGAAGAGGGGTGTACATGCCTTGTTTCTTAATGGATGGTTTGGAAATGGTGTAGGCCATGTAGGACTTGATATACTTGTTGAGATCACATCGAAGGTTTGGCCAATTGAAATGTTGTTTAAACACTGCCACTGTCTTTTCTGAACTAAAGTATCTTGACACCTAACTGTAGTGAGCTTCCAAAATAATCTTTGATTTCTCGCTTGATAGGATGAAGATATGGCCTAGATGGCACAACAACCCTTTCTGAAGATGGAAATCAGTGACAATTTTGTGTGTTCCCAACATATGGTGGGTAGTGGAAAAGTTAGGATTTCTCTCATAGAGTTGGGAGCATACGACCGTCTCACGGCTGTAGGAGTGCAACATCGTGGTTAGTGCTGCAACTAAAGGTCAACCGAGGTAGTCAACGATGCAATTGGTGCTCCCTGTCTTATACTTGATGTTGACATGGAACTGGTGCAAGTATGTGGACCACTTCTAATGGTGGTCTTTCTACAATTTTCCTTGTTTTTTCATGAACTAAAAAGTCTTATGATAAGTGTGGATGATTTTCTCCTTCTTGAGAATGTAATGCCTTTACTGGCGGAAGACTTGTACAATGGAGTACATTTCTTTGTCATAAGTGGGGCACTTACAGATGGTATCTGATAGTGTCTCACTATGATAGGCCATAGAATTTCTATGCTAAGTGAGAATTATTCCCACAACATAGTCTGAATAATTTGTCTCAATATCCAAAGGCTATTGCAGGTCGGGTAATTAGAGTTTCTTAAAATCATTGAACACTTTATGTTGCGACTCACCCCACATGAAATTTGGATTTACACCACCTCTGGTAACTTGGATAAAGGCCCATGAAATATGGGAGAATCCCAACACAAACCTATGATATAAATTGACAAGGCCTATGAATCTTTGAATCTCACCATGCACCCCATGCTCATCAATAATGTAGCTAAGGTATTGGACCATTTTCATGCCAAAGGAGC
The DNA here is from genome assembly GCA_900067695.1 of Picea abies. Taxonomy (NCBI): domain Eukaryota; kingdom Viridiplantae; phylum Streptophyta; class Pinopsida; order Pinales; family Pinaceae; genus Picea; species Picea abies. The sequence goes on from CBVK0102968274.1 coordinate 9,464, forward strand.
ATTTTTCCAAATTTTCATATAGCTTGTGTTTTCATAGATTGTGAAGAACCTATTGAATATGTTTCAAGTGTTCCTCCCAAATCTTGTTGAAGATGAGTATGTCATCCTAATGCACCACCAAAAAATAATTGGTGAAAGGCCGCAAGATATCGTCCATCATCCTCATGAAAGTTGTTGGGGTGAAAGGCCGCAAGATATCGTCCATCATCCTCATGAAAGTTGTTGGGGAACTTGTCAAGCCAAAGGGCATGATCAACCATTCAAAAATACCTGTTTGGACTTGAAGGAAGTATTCCATACATCGGTCTTCTCTATTGGGAATTGGTGGTAGCCAGAATTTAGATCAATCTTACTGAAGTATTTCCCCCCCTTGAGTTGGTCAAGGAGATCATCAATTTAGGGAATTGGGTATCGGTTCCTGAATGTGATTTAATTTAGGGACCAATAATCAATGCAAAGTCTCCAGGTCCCATCTTTATTCTGCAAAAGAACGATTGGGCTTCCAAAAGTTGATAATCTTATTCAGATGTGCCCATTTTCAAGAAACTCTTGGATCTGGTGCTTTATCTCCTCATTTTTTGACAAAGAGCAGCGATAGACAGGCCCATTGGGTAGCGGTGCACCGAGGTTCATATCGATTGAATGCTTGACCTAAAAGTGGAGAGGTACCCTAGTGGGTGAAGAGAAGATGTCTTTGTATTCTTCCATGATCTTATCTACTTGCTTTTGTTGTGTGGAGAGACCTATCATAGAAGCCATGGATGTGGTTTTAACCTTCTACTCACTTTGAGTGTGAATCATAAAGAAAAACTTCCTAGTCTGAGAGATGACCTTCCTACATTTCTTGGCAGAGATCAAGGAAATGGCAGTAGGTGGACCTACCTAGGTTATCCTATACAATTTCCTGTCCAAAGTAATAATAACACTACACAGCCTAGAATCATATATAATGTGACGTTTCCATAAATAAGCTTGTCCCAAAAGAACATCACAAACTTCCGGGGGGTGAAATCACACAATAATTCATTTTTGAAGGGATTGATGTTGTAGGGAAGGAGACAATGTTCATTGACACAAAGATCACTCCCTTGGTAGAGCCATCCGATGGTGTGCGACTATGGGTGTGGTGTTGTCGGTAGTGTTGGAACACTTTCAAAATTATAAACCTGAAGCTTTTTCCTATCCTTTAACTTTAACTTAGAAGCCAATTTACAAAAGATAAATCTTTCCACTTTTAAGCCTTAAGGGACACACAAGGTTTGAGATCAATTGATTTCTCCCATCGATAGAATGTTTCCCCTTTTCCCCGAATGTTTGGAGCCGCTTGAATTTTAAAAAGGTCAAAGACTCTAGAGATTGGCTTTGGAGCTTCGGATTTCGAAGTTTCACGTTTTAGGTGTGTTAACATGTCTCTCCTTCAAAACCCTGATACGCGAAAAGCATATGACAGATCCTAGTCACCACACACGTATACCCCCCGATCTCTGACGTATCTTTCCAGAAAGTCATATGTTGGTTCTTTAAATGAAGTTAATTAACCAAATACATGAAGTGATAAATACCTAAAAAGAAACTAAAACCCAATTAAAAAAAATCAAAAAATAGTTTCGCGATTTGTGATTTCGGGCATTCACCATATATCATGTCCCTAATTCATGAAGTCCGAACTCTTGAAATGTCTTAAGCATTAATCAGGTTTAATTAATGATTAGAAAATAATTAATCCATGCACAATTTCATGTTTTAGGGATCCTCCCTCGAGCAACTATCAATATCCCGAGGTCTAAAACCCTGAAATACTTGAGGTTAAACACAATTATTTAACAGGTTAAACAAGATTAAAATTAATCAATCACTTTGCGATTTTGCATTTCAGAAATCATAGCTTGAACTATTATAGGATATCCCGAGGTTCGAAACCCCAAAAAATACTTAACGATAAATGTGATTAACTAATGCATTAATGATGATTATCTCATGAGAATTTTTTTGCTGAAACATAACTCGGGTAAATTCAAATGTTTTTTGTCAAAACTTCTAATCGCGAACCACCAGAAATTAATGAAATTAATAATCAATCTATGAGCATCATTTCAAATAAGATCCCAGACCACCACCTAAATCATTTTCATTAAAGAAAGTGAATACTTCATCAGTAAAGGTATTTATAAAATCGATACAATTAAGGGGAAAAATATATTGAAGTTTGATTT